>JBBPBX010087805.1:0-14628 GCA_038048925.1 Garcialebias charrua
GGTGGGGGGAGGGGGGAGGTAGGGGGATGAGGGGTGGAGGTGGGGGGGGGGAAGTTGTTAGTTTCTGCTCTGAAACTAACATTTTATAATGAAGGATAAAACAGCTGAAACTGTTTGTTTTGTCACTTAGCAAAATAACTCATGATCCACTAAATTATTTTTTGTAAACCTTCAAAAGTAATGAATGGTTGGACATCTACAATTATTTAACTTTTGTAGCAAACCCAATGATCCAAGTTTGCCTTTGCCAAGTTTATCTGGGGGAGGTGTAGGCACAGCTGCATCCCAAGGCTGAACTGAAAAATAAAATAAAACTTATCAGATGCTCCGCTCCTCTTGACTCATTCTGCCATATTTTTTCTACAGACTGAAGTTCTATTTCTTTTCTTTTTTTTTTTTGCCTTTAGACAGACAACCTTTTGTGTACAGTAATTATTAATATATGTGAGCAAATCAATGTCAAAACTGGAAAACCTTTTAGATCCAGTAATCACACTCAGAGCAGTTAAACACAGAAAACGCTGCAGGCAGGTTTAGCACGGGTGGTGGGGTTTGAGAAAGGCCCACAGATAAGGAGCCAGCTGCCTGCACACACACAAGAAAATGGGAGGAAGAAAAAGCAGAGGTGCAGGGCTCCAGAAACAAACATACACATAAAAAGACTAAACAAATACAGTACATAATGACGCGTCAAATATATAAATATAAACGTTCTTGTCTTAATTTCTCATCCTGCCTGGCCGGACATGGCTAAACGTCCAATTTAAAGGTCTGGCAGCCAGCCTCACATTTCTGGTCTTGGCGTATTTTTGGCTGCCCTCGCTTATAAATCACAGAAATCTTGGTTCTGCCAACTAGCGTGTGCGCAAAATTCGCCTAGTTATCGAAGAGCAGACACCTCATTCATAATTTCAAGTCATCGGCTCAGGGTGAACTATTTCCTGTTACTGTAATCAAATTGTTTTAAAAACGACATATCAACAAACACTATTTAACACTTACATATCTTGCTGACCTGCGTGGATGTCTGGGAATCTCCGCCAACCTGACCCTGATCGCACCATGGACAGAGGAAGCTGGCCAGAGACAAACCCAATCACTGGACTTTCTGCCATATTTACCGTGCCTCGCAGCTGCGCTCCGTTCAGAGGTCTTCAGGAGCAGGTGTGGGGAGAATGGGTTTTCGGCACCAAAATGATGGGGATTTTAAACCCCTGTTACCTTAATAAAAACCACACAAAGATAAACAAGAGAACAGTGTTAAATCAGACAAACAACTTTGCAAAGGGGAATGGCTTTTAATGTCTTTTGAAACTTAGTTTGGTCTCAAATACATTGTCCTGCACAATTCCAAATTGTACTGGACATGACAAGCTATTTAAACAAGAAGCAGGTGGAGTTTGACAAGCTCTGACGTCTTACAGATAAAACAAACAAGTCATGGTTCTGATCCTACAAGAACATCTAATCCAAATATTGTCAAGGCTAGGAGACTGTCTTTTCTGTATCAAGGAGCAAAGTAAACAACATGTTTGTACTATCAAATATAAGTGTTTAAAGGGAACAGAGAATATTTGATATAAGTGAGCTGGGTTATAATTATTGGGTCAGAGTAATTAGTTTTAGATGATAAATATTGAACATCTCCATCAATCAGTCTGTCATGAGGTAGTGACAGAGTGAAGAAATATGTTCATAAAAAAAGCTACATACTGCAGCTTTAAATCCTTGAAGGTTTTCTTAAACAGAAACATTATTTTTGTGTTTTTATTATTTCTTAATATTCGTGAAATTATGGATACATTTCCATTTCATTATTAAACATTTATTAATCCACTGTGTGATTATATGTTTTAGCTGAAAATATGTTGTTTCATCACTAATTTAGCACTTTGGTAACAGCTGCTGGTATAAATGTGCTTTATAAATAAAGTTGACATAAAAAATGTGGAATTTAAATCAAATAAAACAGAATTTAGGGGAAAGTCAGATTTCATACAACATAAGGAAAGAGCTCTATAATCCTGATTGTATTTATTTCATTTCATTGTTTTATTTTACAACTCATTAAGTATGTGTGTGTGTGTGGGGGCGGGTAGGGGGGGTCTCTCACTGAGGGAGGTGATCTCTTCAATATTTAAAGATTTTTAACATTTCAAATCTTTCTACTGTGTTAAAAGTGCATGGGAGGGCTGAGTTCGGATTATTCTTATTTATTTATGTGTTCATTTATTTGTTTTTGGCGGGGTTGCGGTGGATTCACATATCCTAAATATGTGCTTCTCAGACTGTTTTGGTATCCCCCCCCCCACACACACACACACTCTGGAGAATAAAAATACTGGAGTATTCATTATGTGAGCTGAAATCTTTACACTTAGATCCTTTTCAGTGAAATGAAGTCATCTGCCATTCTACCAAACTGGGTTTCTTTTTCAGAAACAGATCATGTCTAACTCTGAATGCTAGGAAACACCTTGTTTCTGTGACTTTCCTTCCCTCCATTGATTACGGTGACATTCTCTACATGAATGCTCCTACAAGCACCCTGCGGATGTTGGATGTTGTCTACCATGGTGCTCTAAGATTCATAACTGGCTGTGATTATCGTACCCACCACTGCACCCTGTATTCACTGGTTAACTGGACATCATTAACTTCACGCAGACTCTCACTGGTACATTTTCATCTTTAATCTGGTCGGCGGCTAGAGCGTCTTTATAAAAAATCTGGTCTCACAATTCACAAGAAACTTAATGCAAACCACCTCATCCATTACAAGAACAGTATTTCTCAAGCCAAGTCAAGCTACTTCTCTGACATCATCAGTTCTAATGTTGGTAATTCAAATACATTGTTCTCTCTCCTTCACCGTTCTGTCTCATCTCCTAACTCCCTACCCTCTCACATGGTTTCCACAGAATTTTGCAACTCCCTGATGTCATATTTCAATGAAAAGATTATTTCAATTCATAAACACCTTGGTCCAAATACTGCCCCCAGCATCCTTGTTGAACTCCCCCCTCCCTCCCTCCCTTTCTCTGTCTTCTCCCTCCCCTCTGCTGATGACATTGCTGACATTATCAGCAAGTCCAAGTCCTCATCCTGTCAACTTGACCCATTTCCCACAGTTCTTGTTAAATCCTGTCTCCCGTCTCTGCTCCCTATCATCACTAATATCATCCACTCCTCCCTAACCTCTGGCACTGTTCCCACAGCCTTCAAATCTGCTGCCATCACCCCCATCATCAAGAAACCAGGTCTTGACTTCACCAACTTCAATAATCTTCGTCCGATCTCCAATCTGCCCTTCATCTCCAAGATCCTTGAAAAAACTGTTGCTAGTCAACTTCACTCTCACCTGTCCAACAACAACATTTATGAAGAGTTTCAATCTGGATTTCGCCCCCACCATAGCACCGAAACAGCTCTAGTAAAAATTACTAACGACCTTCTTCTTGCTGCTGACTCTGGTCTTCTGTCCATCCTCATTCTTCTTGATCTAAGTTCTGCCTTCGACACCATCTGTCATTCTATCCTCCTCAACAGACTAACCTCCATTGGCATCTCAGGTACCCCGTTAGACTGGTTCAACTCCTATCTCTCTGACCGCACTCAATTCATTCAGCTTAAATCCTTCCGTTCCCAGTCTTCCCCTGTCTCCACGGGTGTCCCCCAAGGCTCTGTCCTCGGACCCCTCCTCTTCATCATTTACCTCCTTCCTCTAGGTCACATCTTCCGCAAATACGGCGTCCATTTCCACTGTTATGCTGATGACACACAGCTCTACTTGTCATCAAAACCTAACTCCACCCACCCACCCTCCATCCTCACCGACTGTCTCAATGAGCTAAATCACTGGTTTTCTAACAATTTCCTTCAACTAAACAGTAACAAAACAGAAATCATTCTTGTCGGTACCAAAAACTCTATTTCAAAATCAGAACATCTTCTCGTCCCCCTTAACAACTCTCTGCTATCCCCCTCCCCTCAGGTCAAGAGCCTCGGTGTCATCCTCGACACCACTCTCTCCTTCACTTCACACATCAACAATATTACTCGGTCTGCCTATTTCCACCTCCGTAATATTAACCGTCTCCGTCCTTCTCTCACACCCCGCTCCACAGCCATCCTGGTGCACAGTCTTGTGACTTCCCGTATTGACTACTGCAACTCCCTTCTCTACGGCCTCCCCAACAAATCTCTCCACAAGTTACAGATGGTCCAGAACTCAGCTGCCCGTGTCATCACTCAAACCTCCTACTATAACCACATCACTCCTGTCCTGCAGCAGCTCCACTGGCTCCCGGTTAAATCACGCATCATCTTCAAAATTCTACTCCTCACGTTCAAATCTATCCACAACCTTGCCCCTCCTTATCTATCTGACCTCCTACAAATCTCCATCCCATCACGCTCTCTCAGATCCTCCTCTTCGCTACATCTCCATGTACCCTCTGCCCGCCTCTCCACCATGGGGAGCAGGGCCTTCACCTGCTCTGCCCCTCACCTCTGGAACGCCCTACCGCCAGACCTTCGAAACACCACCTCCCTTTCTCTGTTCAAGACTGCCCTGAAAACCCATCTCTTTAGACTAGCCTATCATTAACTTTACTAAATGTATTTTTATTATCTTCCATTTTATATCCTTTATGTATTTTATATTCCAATTTGTCGCTGATAATGTTTGATCTGTACTGTATTACACTGTATTGGTTTGTTAAGTGTCCTTGGGTGTCCTGAAAGGCGCTTTTAAATAAAATGATTATTATTATTATTATTATTTAAATCATTTCATGGTCTGCTGCCTTCATACATCTCCTCCTACATGTTTCTGTGTGAGTGCAGTTACAGCGTGTACTCTCAGGACATGATTACCTGCAGCAGGGCCGTGCAGAGACCACAAAAGGGGCAGGTGCTCAAAAAAAGGGGGGGCACATCTAACCGCATTTTAGGACGGAATATTAACAAAGTCACAGCTTTCAGAGTTTAATAAACAATGATAAATTACAAAATTGGGAGATATACAATCAAAGCTAAGGAACATCTCTACATAGAACCTACAACTATCCATATGTAAAATATTTTAATAGTAATTTATTTCTGCAGGTCTACTTTGTTATAAAGTATTGCAATATTAAAACCTGTGATTTAGCAAGATATGCAAATCAGAGCTACACCACCAGACATATTTTGTCTTTACAGAATTACACTATTAAAAAGATAAACAAGGGCACAATGCAACTTGTTAGGGTACTGTAATCTATAAAAAAAGAGCTGCCTGGTTTGCTACACTTGCAGTGGAAATGAAGATGGTCCATTCAGAAAAGCAGAGCTGCATCAAACTTTAACGTGGAACTGCAGAAAAAAACAAAACAAAAGCAAAAATTGAATTGTTAATGCATGTCACCATGAGAAAAGCCTACTGAGACTAACTGACCACCAAAATGTATACCTATATCTCTATTTGTGTCTTAGTGTATTTTGTAAGTACCTACCGGTATATACATTTTCTTCAATCTTTCCTCTTCTTTTTTTCTTGTCAGTTTCTCTTCTCTTTTTTCCTCATTGTCTCATCTTCTCTGTGTTGAGTGTAGGCCAATGTCTCTTATTTTATTTTGGTCTCTTGCCTTTCTTTTTTCCCCATTCTCACATGATTCTCATGACGTCGTGGGCAGAGCCTAAAATCGCAACAAAAGATTTCTGATGTGTGCAAATAAAAGTTTATGTTTTGCAAATAACTGTACACGAGATAAAAATTCGTTATTTAATTAAAAAAAAGTTTTTGTTTAAAAAAAAAAAAGAAATTACAATTCCAAAAGTTTTGATTACAATTTTATTTTACTTAACTGTTAGTTTTTTTTCCCATTGAATAATTGTGAAACAAATTTAACTCCATACTCTGCGAACCAGTCCCTAGACTTACTTAAAGTCTGGATAGAGTTTTTTCCCCTTTATTTGTACGCTTTTATTGGACAGAATCAACTTGATTGGTTATTACATTTATTATATCTATTATGGTAGTTCAGGGTGAGTTATTTTAAATTCTAAATTAATATCCTTGTTGGATTTTTATTTAAGTGCTATTCTCCTTCGAGATACATTTACCTAACGCTAGAATAAATGCAATGCACATTATGTAGCAAAGGAAATTAGAAGATATGACATATATCCATTATGGAGAGATGATAGGTTTTGGACAGCGTGCTTCCGTGACAACATTCTCTTCCTCGGCGCCCCGCACATAAGAGACCCTCACTGGAGACCGAACCGGAGGCCACGTTCCCTGCTGAGCAGCGCGGACGCCCGCCACCTGGACAACCGGCATGGTCCAAGCACCGCTTCGTCCCGAGACAAGCGAGGGCATCTAAATCCTCATCAACAGTGAGGGAGAGGAAACAGCAGTCAGCCTAGCTCTGCAGCTGTTATCAGAACAATCAGAGCTTCTCCACCCACCCCGAAAAAGGAAAGTTTCTCAGATTCAGTCTACATTGGCATTGAAAAAACCCAGATTAAGCAGACGAAAATGTTTAGGGACATACATTTTTCATTCCCCTGTTTGTGCAATAAAGGAAAAAAATTATCCTCAAGCACCAAAACTAATAAAGACGTGTTCACACTGTTCTGTGTCAAGAGTCAAAAATAAAGGGCGATTTTGTCTCTTTTTTCACAAACCAAACATCAAACATGAAGGGGACGGAGCTCCGTGTGATGGAGTTAAACTCTCCGCCCCTCTTAAAACTTTGTCCAGCAGAGGGCGCAATGAGCCCACAAATGAACATGCCATTCAGGCTTGCTTCACACGTGAGGGCATGGCACGCATGCGCACCGTTGCAATGGATCATGGGAACTGTAGTCCGAGGTTACAAATTACAATTCAGCAAGCCTCTTTTACTGTTCAGAGGGACTGTAATGACAAAAATACAGCCAGATCTCACTCCAACTCTGAAAAAGGAGATTTGTTCAATCCTAGAAAAAGGAGCAAAAAGAGTTGTCCCCCCTCAGGAAGCAAACAGCGGGTTTTACAGCCACTATTTTGTGATTACGAAAAAGGACAAGGGACTCCGCCCAATATCAGATCTGAGACACTTAAACAGGCGACTGAGATCATTCAAGTTCAGAATGCTGACTCTGCGCCAAGTAATGCAGTCTGTACGTCCAGGGGACTGGTTCACGTCAGTAGACTTGAAAGACGCATATTTTCACATTTCAATCTTACCAAAACACAGAAAATGTCTGCGTTTTGCGTTCGAGAATATGGCGTACGAACATCAGGTCCTGCCTTTCGGACTGTCTCTGGCCCCTCGAGTGTTTACAAAATTCCTCGAAGCAGCATTTACACCCATCAGGAGTCAGGGCATCCGAACCCTAGACTACCTGGACGATTTATTGATTTTAGCAGATTCACCCCATCAGGCCAGATCTCACACAGCTCTGCTGATCTCACACCTGCAGTCTCTTGGTTTTGTAATAAACAGAGAAAAAAGTCAGCGGGTCCTTAGTCAGAAGATCTGTTATCTGGGTTTTGAGCTAGATTCTGTAGAAAATTACGCACGGTTATCCCAACGGAGGATAACAGCGTTCAATTTAGCCCTTTTTCAGCACAATCTTGTGTTAACGATCAAGCACTGCCAGCGCCTCTTAGGCTTCATTGCCTCCATGATTTCTGCAGTTCTGCTCGGACTGCTACAGATGAGGAGGTTTCAACGCTGGGTTCACATGAAACAGAACCAAGCCCTCCTCTGCAGCAGAATCGGGTGAGGATCTCTCCATCCTGCCTGCATGCGCTCAGGCCGTGGAGAAACACAGCATATCTCAGTAGAGCGATCCCCTGGGTCGTGTCTTATCTCATGTGCTAATCACGACAGACGCGTCAAAGTTCGGCTGGGGAGGAATATGCAAACACCGACACACCAGCAGTGTTTGGTCTCAGAACCAGAGACAAATACCTGTACATCTAAATCTGTTGGAGCTGATGTGCTGGTGAAGATTCTCAGTCGTCCAGGACATGATGAAATCAAAAAAGGCGTTCAATACAGGATCAACTGGACTTTATTTGTTGCAGAAAACGTTTCGACTTCTGTCCAGAAGTCTTTTTCTTTTTTTTCTTTTTTTTCAAATTTATTTATTGAGGCTCTCATAGAAAATACAAACACATCTGTTAATTATATGATATATGCATAGAGAAACCCCGACTTTTTCTTTTTCCCTCCCGACACAAACAATTTCAATAAAACAGGTAAACACACAGCAGGTTCTACAATAACCAAAAATCATAAAAAAGAAAAGAGAAAGGAAAAAAAAAAGAAATACAGACAAATCAACTGAGAAAAGAAGTAATATTAATAATTACAATATTATGAGGCAGCATATCATCCCCTATGTAAAATTGAGGCCTGTGGGATCCAGTTTATCCAGGAGTGGTTTCCATATCTTAATAAATCTCTCACTTTCATCCCGTAAGGTGTAGGTCAGTTTTTCCAGAGGAAGTATCCTCAGAAGCTCGTTATACCAGTCACTCAATGCCGGGGCTTCCTGTGATATCCAAAACTTGAGGATGGCCTTCCTTGCAGCATGCAGACATGTTCCTATAAATTTAGTGTTATGGGTGCTCTTTGCATCGTCCACTTTAGCTCCCAAGATACAGTGAAAGGGTGATAAATGAAGGTCATACCCCATCAAAGAGGTCACCTCAGTCTGTACCTCCCCCCAAAACTTCTCAATCTTTACACATTTCCAAAACATATGTGTGTACGTACCAAGTTCCAGATTACATTTACTGCAGGTTGAAGATCCCAGTCCCATCCTGCCCCTCAGTATTGGCGTAGTATGAAGCCTGTGAAGTATTTTAAATTGTGTCTCTCTGTCCGCATTACACGTCAACATATTATGTGTGTTTTTTAAGATTGATGTCCAAGTGTCATCCTCAATATGCCAGTCCAAGTCCATTTGCCATTGTCTCCGTAAATAATCACAGGAACATTCTAGATTCGACCCAAGTTTCTCATATATATAAGATATAAATTTCTTTGATTTGGTCTTAATAAGAATGTCTTCAAGAAACGATGTCTTTGGGGCCCTAGCATTTTTATGTAAAAAGTGCCTCATCTGTAGGAAACGGTAGAAGTGAGATTGTTGCAAGTTATATTTACTCTTCAGATTTTCAAATGATTCAATTGCTTCTCCTACAAAAAATTTACTGAGGCAATCTAGACCCTTATCTTGCCACACTTTGAATACCGGGTCCTGATATGAAGGAGGAAAATCAGGGTTACACCATACAGGGGCAAGCAGGGAGAAGTGGTCTTTCATTTTAAAGTATGTTTTGATCTTATTCCATGTAATTAGTGTGTTCAGTACTATAAAATTGTTTTGGACCTCAGTTTTTGCTTTCTTATAACTAACAAAAGGACCATCTTTTAGGTTCAACACACCACAGTTCTTGGATTCTACATCAATCCATGTGTTTGTACTATCTGGGTTCACCCATTCTTTCAAGTATCTTATTTGAGCCGCCCAATAATACAAACGCATATTGGGCACGCCAAGTCCTCCTCTTTCCTTACTTCTTTGTAATTTACCTAATTTCATTCTGACCTTTTTCCCTTGCCATATAAAATTTGTAAACACCTTATTTAGATTTATGAAGAAGCTGTTTGGAATTGAGTTTGGTAACATCTGCAGACAGTATAACATCCTGGGTAATATGTTCATTTTGAGTACACTCATCCTACCCAACCAAGAAACAGGTAAAGTTCCCCATCTCAGTAGATCTTCCTTTACTCCAGCCATAATTGGTTCCAGGTTAAGTTTTACTAGTTTTTTAAGACAGGGGCTGATTCTTATTCCAAGATAAGTTATTCCTGCCGGTGACCAATGGAAGGGGAAGTTACTGGGCACAACAGACTCTGTCATAGCCCCTACAGGCATGGCCTCTGTCTTTAACAGATTAACCTTAAAACCCGACACGTATCCGAATTGCTTTAAACATTCCATCAGATGTGGGATAGATGTATCAATCTTATCCAAGAATAAAAGTACGTCATCCGCATAGAGAGAGATTTTATGTATTTTATCTCCAACCTCTATCCCCTTTATCTTAGTTTCAGTTCTTATAAGCTCTGCAAATGGCTCAATAGCCAGTGCAAACAAGAGAGGACTCAATGGACACCCCTGTCGGGTTCCTCGCTCAAGGAGGAAGGGATCTGAACAATGGGAATTGACAATTATGGAGGCTTTAGGTGATCGATACAGTAATTTTACCCATTCAATGAATCCTGTCCCAATTTTAAATTTGTCCATAGTACAAAAGAGAAAGGGCCATTCAACTCTATCAAAAGCCTTCAGTGAGTCCAGGGACATCACTAATCCTTGTATGGCATTATTACTGGCAAACTGTATAATATTCATAAGCCTCCTAATATTGTGAAAAGAATTTCTTCCTTTGATGAATCCTGTTTGATCTGGTTTTACCAAACGGGCAATCATGGGTTCAAGCCTAAGGGTCAGCACCTTCGCCAGAATCTTTGCATCCACATTAATAAGTGAGATGGGCCTGTAAGAGGCTGGGTCTTCTGGGTCTTTGTTTTTTTTCAAAATTAGACTAATATTAGCTGAAGACATTGTTTCTGGTAACCGGTGTGTAACATAAAAGCTGTAATTAAAAGTTTTAGTTAGATGCGTAGTAAGATTATGCTTATATGCTTTAAACCATTCGGCTGAAAATCCATCAGGACCTGGTGATTTCCCGCTACGCATTAGTGCTATTGCTTCCAATATTTCTTTTTCCTGTATGGGTCCACCCATAATGTCTTGCTGCTGTTCTGTCAGTGTTGGTAGCTTGACTCTAGAAAGAAATTTATCCAGTTCCTCTTTCGTGCTATTGTTATCAGATTTGTATAAAGATTTGTAAAATGACACAAATACAGAACTAATTTTATTTTTATCAAAGTGTCTGTTACCTCTTGCATCTCTAATGCTTGCTATATTGTTATGTTGTCTCTGGTTGAGCAGGCGTGCCAAGTATTTACTAGGTTTATTTCCATATTCATACATACGTTGTCTTTGGTAGAATAATGACCTCACAGCCTTTTCATTTGTAATTGAATCCAGAGCAGCTCTAATAGTTTGTACCTTAACAAGATTTACTTTAGTAGGTTGGGATTTATGAATAGCTTCTGCCTGCTTTAGGTCCATCTCCAATCTGTTTTGTTTCATCTGTAATGTTTTCTTACGATGTGCCATATATGAAATTGTGAACCCTCTTAAATAAGCCTTTGCAGCTTCCCAGAGAAACTCTGGACTTGTGTCATTAGTATCATTTATTTCAAAAAATTGTTTTATTTCCGCTTCCATTTTCTCCTTAAAATTTTTATCATTAAGTAAATATGACGGGAAGCGCCACTTTGGTTTATCAGCTGTAGTATCAGTAATTGACAATTGCATATAAACTGGGGCATGGTCACTGATATGGATTGACCCTATAGAACATGCAGTAACTTGTCCCATAATCTCAGGAGGTATAAAGAAAAAATCTATTCTTGAATAGGAATTGTGTGGGTTAGAATAGAAAGTAAAATCCCTATCTAGTGGATTCAGGGTTCTCCATACATCTGTCAGTGATGTATCATTTAACATTTTCATCAGTGGCGTCCCTGTACTAGATTTTCTCTGTGCTGTTACTGTGGACCTGTCCTTCTTTTCATTTAAACAACAATTGAAATCACCGCCCAGCACCGTTAGAGGGCTCTTATATTCCTCCAGTTCAGCCGCTATCTCTGTCCAGAATGATGGGGGCGGTGGGTTAGGAGCATAGATATTCATCATTGTGATAGATGTACCCCAGAGGGACCCTCGAACAAGGATATATCTGCCTTCTGAGTCCTGTTTGTAAGACTCAGGTACAAAGGGTACTGCTCTATGTATTAAAATGGCTACCCCTCTGCTGTTAGAGGAGAAGGAGGAATAAAAGACCTGGCCCACCCATTCTCGCTTGAGTTTCAAGTGCTCTTTATCCACCAGATGGGTTTCCTGAAGAAATGCAATTTGTATCTTGTCTTTTTTTAGAAAGCTTAATATTTTCTTCCGTTTTATTGGGTGATGTATCCCCTTGACATTAAAAGTGCAGAATTTAATGTTGTTCATATCTGATTGTTAACTATTTCTGCTCCCATTTTTATAATAGCAAAGATTATTTCATCCGTCCATAGATTACATTTAGTGGGGTGCAACCTCTCTTTTTTAACAACCTCTAAACTTATACATAAAAAACAAAACCAAAAGAATACCAACATAAATGACACACAGACCTGCCGTACATGTAACTCAACTTTGGGGTACATGTGAAAACTTCCCAGCTCCAGTAGGAAGAGCCAGAGATCCCGCATTTGCATATTAACGCAATTTTTTTTATATATATATTTTTTTTTTTTAAAGCAGAAAATTAAACAGCCTCAATTTATCTAATTTGTTAAGCTGAGCAAAATAATTTTGTTACGTCAAACCAAAAGCTGTCAATATATAGAACTGAAAAAAGTACCGGTATATGTCCTTGTCCTTCATGATCCAGTTTTCTGCATCTCATCCACGTACTTTTGAGCTTCTGGTACAGTTTTAAAGAGATGGACTTTATTATTGTGCGAGATGCGTAGCGTGGCGGGGAAAAGCATCCTGTACTGTACAGCCAGCGCGCTGAGAGATCTTTTCACCTCGGTGAACTCACGCCTCCTCTTCTCCACAGCAGGCGAGAAATCCTCGAAGATGTGTATTCGGCTGCCGGACACAGTAATTTCACCCATGCTTCGTGCCTTCTGCATGATCAGTTGTTTGTCCGAAAAGTTGTGGAGGCGAATGTAAACGAGCCTCGGTCGGGCCGGTTCTGCTCTCAGCGTGGCGGGGCTGCGATGACAGCTGTCAGTTTTAATCCGACTGTTCTTCACCGTGAGATCCAGAACTTTAGGAAGCCACGTCTCAAAGAATTCTTTGGCGTTGTCTCCCTCTGTACGTTCGGGTAAGTTGACAATCTTTATATTGTTCCGTCTGGATCTGTTTTCCTGGTCCTCCAGCTTGATGATGACTTCTCTCAGCTGTTCCTCGGTGCGCTCCAATTTGGCTCGTAACTCCGTCACGGTGTCCTCTGTGTCGGATATTCTTTGCTCAGCGTCCTCCACTCTTTTCTCGATCACTTTCACATTTTCACACACCGAGGTGATTGATTTCACTATTTGATCGAGTTTCGTGTCCAAACTTGAGCTAAGTTTAGAAAAAACGCTTTCACTTATCCTCTCAACTAGACTGTCCACGTCATCCCTCTCCGTCATTGTGTCAGGCTTGCTGGCGTCTTGGGTCGGTTGGTTCTTTCGAGTTTTCGCTGGCATATTCCGTTTATTTTCTGGTGACTTTCCCCAAAGTTCACGCAATGACATATCTCTTAACTTTTGCAATCTTTTTCTGCTTTAATCTATCTTAAATACCAAAATAGGCGTTAATAGCTCGGGAGCTCCACTCCTGCGCTCCTACTCTCTCCGCATCACGTGACCACCTCCGGCGCCTTCCCGTGCTAGCAATTTTTAACAACAAACCACAAAATGTGCACAAGTTTCAAACTGTGCCAAGTTCAGGCAATGTCTGCAAAACCTCTGAACAAGAACAGATTTATCACAGTGAGCCTCTGTGTACTGTATCCGGTTTTATTGTGAAAGGGTCAGGGGTTGTTTCCGGATTCACGAAGACGTTCTCTAAAGTTGCTCTACAAAGTGTCGCATTGAATCCTTGTGTAAAACACGACAGCCTCCACTCAGAAACGTGAACCGAGAGGTGGAGACATTATTAAATCAGCTGTATCGCTAAAGACACGGTCAGTCTCAGCTGTGGAAGAAGACGGCTAACGCGTTAGCCATCTTGTTAGCCGCTAAGGACCGTGTCTTTAGCGATAATGATAAAATGCTGATTTATTAATGTCTCCACCTCTCTATGCGGTGCACGCATGACTAAGCTCAGACCCGTGGTTTGTTTTAAGGAAGCAGCAGCTGTAAAAACACTTGGTTCTGCCGTTCATGCTCCACTCCGCTGTTTAAATGGTGAAAAAGATTCGTAGTTCAGACCTTTCTTCGGGACTATTTTCAGCATCGTCTACAAAAACATTTTTTATGCCCTCATCTGACAATTTAATCCAAACTAGCTCAGAACATTGTTTTCCCCCCTCAGCAGCGTGCAGCGCTCTTCATATCTGCCGTGTTTACATGTTGTGCTGAAAGTCTCGCGCGCGGCTCCTGCAGCCTGCAGGAAGGAGGGGGGCGAGTGGGGGCCCGCGCGACAGCAGGAGGATCCTCGATATACACGATATAGCCCTTTTAACCATCGTACATTTAAAATATCGCGATACATCGAGTATATTCGATATATCGCCCACCCCTACTTACAGCCATCCTCTTCACACCATTATGATTTTTTTATTATTATATAGGATAGAAAGAAAGGAAAGACAGAAAGTAAGACTACAAAGTATAATAAATATACGGTACACAAAAAGAGCACAAGGCAAATACGCCCGACCGCTGTCTGTAAACCTGCAAAGAACATGACAGAACACAGCAACTATACAGTATATATATATATATATGTATATAT
>JBBPBX010087806.1:1960-14627 GCA_038048925.1 Garcialebias charrua
GCAGCCGTCACAGGGGCCTGTGGAGCCGCTGCAGCCGTCACAGGGGCCTGTGGAGCCACTGCAGCCGTCATAGAGGCCTGTGGAGCCACTGCAGCCGTCATGGGGGCCTATGGAGCCACTACAGCCGTCATGGGGGCCTGTGGAGCCACTGCAGCCGTCATGGGGGCCTGTGGAGCCACTGCAGCCATCATGGGGGCCTGTGGAGCCACTGCAGCCGTCACAGGGGCCTGTGGAGCCACTACAGCCGTCATGGGGGCCTGTGGAGCCACTGCAGCCGTCACAGGGGCCTGTGGAGCCACTACAGCTGTCATGGAGGCCTGTGGAGCCACTGCAGCCGTCATGGGGGCCTATGGAGCCACTGCAGCCGTCATGGGGGCCTGTGGAGCCACTGCAGCCGTCATGGGGGCCTATGGAGCCACTGCAGCCGTCATGGGGGCCTATGGAGCCACTGCAGCCGTCACAGGGGCCTGTGGAGCCACTACAGCCGTCATGGGGGCCTGTGGAGCCACTGCAGCCGTCACAGGGGCCTGTGGAGCCACTACAGCTGTCATGGAGACCTGCGGAGCCGCTGCAGCTGTCACAGGGGCCTGTGGAGCCACTGCAGCCATCATGGAGGCTGGTGGAGCATCTGCAGCTGTCATGGAGGCCTGTGGAGCCACTGCAGCCATCATGGAGGCTGGTGGAGCATCTGCAGCTGTCATGGAGGCCTGTGGAGCCACTGCAGCCGTCATGGGGGCCTATGGAGCCACTACAGCCGTCATGGGGGCCTGTGGAGCCACTGCAGCCGTCATGGGGGCCTATGGAGCCACTGCAGCCGTCATGGGGGCCTGTGGAGCCACTGCAGCCGTCACAGGGGCCTGTGGAGCCACTACAGCCGTCATGGGGGCCTGTGGAGCCACTGCAGCCGTCACAGGGGCCTGTGGAGCCACTACAGCTGTCATGGAGACCTGCGGAGCCGCTGCAGCTGTCACAGGGGCCTGTGGAGCCACTGCAGCCATCATGGAGACCTGCGGAGCCGCTGCAGCCATCAAGGAGGCTGGTGGAGCATCTGCAGCTGTCATGGAGGCCTGTGGAGCCGCTGCAGCCATCAAGGAGGCTGGTGGAGCATCTGCAGCCGTCATGGGGGCCTGTGGAGCCGCTGCAGCCGTCATGGGGGCCTGCGGAGCCGCTGCAGCCATCAAGGAGGCTGGTGGAGCATCTGCAGCCGTCATGGGGGCCTGCGGAGCCACTACAGCCGTCATGGGGGCCTGTGGAGCCGCTGCAGCCATCACAGGGGCCTGTGGAGCCACTGCAGCCATCACGGGGGCCTGTGGAGCCACTGCAGCCGTCACAGGGGCCTCTGGAGCCGCTGCAGCCGTCATGGGGGCCTGTGGAAACGCTGCAGCCGTCATGGAGGCTGGTGGAGCTGCTGCAGCCATCATGGAGGCTGGTGGAGCCGCTGCAGCCATCATGGAGGCTGGTGGAGCATCTGCAGCCGTCATGGAGACCTGCGGAGCCGCTGCAGCCATCATGGAGGCTGGTGGAGCTGCTGCAGCTGTCATGGAGACCTGCGGAGCCGCTGCAGCCATCATGGAGGCCGGTTGAGCTGCTGCAGCTGTCATGGGGGCCTGTGGAGCCACTGCAGCCATCATGGAGGCTGGTGGAGCTGCTGCAGCCATCATGGAGGCTGGTGGAAACGCTGCAGCCGTCATGGAGGCCGGTTGAGCTGCTGCAGCTGTCATGGGGGCCTGTGGAGCCACTGCAGCCATCATGGAGGCTGGTGGAGCTGCTGCAGCCATCATGGGGGCCTGTGGAAACGCTGCAGCCGTCATGGAGGCCGGTTGAGCTGCTGCAGCTGTCATGGGGGCCTGTGGAGCCACTGCAGCCATCATGGAGGCTGGTGGAGCTGCTGCAGCCATCATGGAGGCTGGTGGAAACGCTGCAGCCACCATGGAGGCCGGTGGAGCTGCTGCAGCCGTCATGGAGGCCGGTGGAGCCGCTGCAGCCGTCATGGAGGCCGGTGGAGCCGCTGCAGCCATCATGGAGCGGTGGAGCTGCTGCAGCCGTCATGGAGGCCGGTGGAGCCGCTGCAGCCATCATGGAGGCTGGTGGAGCTGCTGCAGCCATCATGGAGGCCGGTGGAGCCGCTGCAGCCATCATGGAGGCCGGTGGAGCTACTGTAGCCGTTGTCATGGAGGCCGGTGGAGCTGCTGCAGCTGTCATGGAGGCCGGTGGAGCTGCTGCAGCCGTCATGGAGGCCGGTGGAGCTGCTGCAGCCGTCATGGGGGCCTATGGAGCCACTGCAGCCATCATGGGGGCCTATGGAGCCACTGCAGCCGTCATGGGGGCCTATGGAGCCACTGCAGCCGTCACAGGGGCCTGTGGAGCCACTACAGCCGTCATGGGGGCCTGTGGAGCCACTGCAGCCGTCACAGGGGCCTGTGGAGCCACTACAGCTGTCATGGAGACCTGCGGAGCCGCTGCAGCTGTCACAGGGGCCTGTGGAGCCACTGCAGCCGTAACAGGGGCCTCTGGAGCCGCTGTAGCCATCATGGAGGCCTGTGGAGCCGCTGCAGCCATCAAGGAGGCTGGTGGAGCATCTGCAGCCGTCATGGGGGCCTGTGGAGCCGCTGCAGCCGTCATGGGGGCCTGCGGAGCCACTACAGCCGTCATGGGGGCCTGTGGAGCCGCTGCAGCCATCACAGGGGCCTGTGGAGCCACTGCAGCCATCACGGGGGCCTGTGGAGCCACTGCAGCCGTCACAGGGGCCTCTGGAGCCGCTGCAGCCGTCATGGGGGCCTGTGGAAACGCTGCAGCCGTCATGGAGGCCGGTTGAGCTGCTGCAGCCATCATGGAGGCTGGTGGAGCTGCTGCAGCCATCATGGAGGCTGGTGGAGCTGCTGCAGCCATCATGGAGGCTGGTGGAGCATCTGCAGCCGTCATGGAGACCTGCGGAGCCGCTGCAGCCATCATGGAGGCTGGTGGAGCTGCTGCAGCTGTCATGGAGACCTGCGGAGCCGCTGCAGCCATCATGGGGGCCTGTGGAGCCGCTGCAGCCATCATGGGGGCCTGTGGAGTCGCTGCAGCCATCATGGGGGCCTGTGGAAACGCTGCAGCCGTCATGGAGGCCGGTTGAGCTGCTGCAGCTGTCATGGGGGCCTGTGGAGCCACTGCAGCCATCATGGAGGCTGGTGGAGCTGCTGCAGCCATCATGGAGGCTGGTGGAAACGCTGCAGCCACCATGGAGGCCGGTGGAGCTGCTGCAGCCGTCATGGAGGCCGGTGGAGCCGCTGCAGCCGTCATGGAGGCCGGTGGAGCCGCTGCAGCCATCATGGAGCGGCCCTACCGCTGACACGAGCTGTGTTTCCTGCTACCTCCAAGATCTCGGTGGTCAGGCACTCGAGCACAGCCTCCAGGTAGATGGTAATGCATCCACAGCACCTCCTTTTCAACTCATTTTGGATTTGGGGCTGTAGTTGATGTATTAATTGAGCTTTTGATATGTTAATCAGAGTCAGAGATTCTTTATTGTCATTCGCACCATGTGTGGTAATGTGATAAAACGAGATTACGTACACAGGGTCCCAGTTACATCCAATCAGCAGCTCCCAGTTGTAGAAAACCACTTTGTTGTTATTGTTACGAGTTCAAAGGTTGAAGGAAAGCTCTGAAACAAATGTGCAAGTTATTTGCAGGTTTATTGTACATATAAGCATTAGGGATGCACCGATCCACATTTCTCACTTCCGATCCGATACCGATACTTATTAACTCAGTATCGGCCGATACCGATACTTTCCCGATCCGATACTGTTCAGGTATTTGGCTCTGTATAATGGAACTTTTGCACCCAAACTATTCATTTTAACATTGTGTGAGATAAACCCAATGAAGACACTCTTAAGCCTTACAATAGGGAACCCCCTATTGTAAGGCTTAAGAGTGTCTTCATTGGGTTTATCTCAGACAATGTTAAGAAGGGCAGTCACAGAATGTGATTGAACACAAGTGCTCTTTGAAACTGGATCGGAAAAGTATCGGCAGGTTTGATCCGATACCCGATACTTAAATAATGCTGGTATCGGATACCGATACCGATACTGGATCGGATCTGCCCCATCCCTAATAAGCATAAACCTTGCAGCTGCAACAGACCTCACTCCGAACACCAGTCCACACACACATCTTCAAAGGCAGGGCCACGGTTATAAAACCTCCGGATGTCGTCACCGCCTCCTGGAACCTGGAACTGCCTGGGACTGCTTCGGGACCGCCCTGGGACCACCTACACTACCACATGACCCTCCTTTCTGCCAATAAACTATCAGCTTCAATGTAAACATCAAGTGTTGGGTCTGTTGAATTGTGCAGGCGTGTAACTCTTCCCTGTT
Source organism: Garcialebias charrua (assembly GCA_038048925.1). Taxonomy (NCBI): domain Eukaryota; kingdom Metazoa; phylum Chordata; class Actinopteri; order Cyprinodontiformes; family Rivulidae; genus Garcialebias; species Garcialebias charrua. The sequence continues at coordinate 6,331 of JBBPBX010087806.1, forward strand.
GAAAACAAAGCCCGAGAGAAAACTGTTCTGCCTTGTGTCACATTTCACATTATATGGCAGAATTAAGTGAATACAAATAATAGAACATAATGGGTGTAATGTAATACTGATAGAAATATATTTCAATTCCCCTTTTGACATGACAAACATCATGTCAACAAAATCCTATATGTACTATGTGTTAATGCAATTAAAAACTGGATACACATTGGAAATCTCTAACATTCCCACCCACAACAATATTACATCTAAGTTACCCACCCAGAATATAAAAACCCTCATATAAAAATAAGCATCAATACTAAATGGTAATAAAAACTAAACAGAACAAGATCAAACAAACAAAGAAAAGTAATAACAAACAGAAAACAAACAAAAACAAAGAACAAGAACAAACAGACAAAAACAGATACAAGAACGAACAAATAAAAATAAAAACAAGAAAGAACCGAGCGGACTGTCCCTCCTATCAACAAACACGCCTCTACAGGGTATATGCAGGAAACAATGAAGTTAAATTCAATACCTTTTCAAGACCTTTTAATACTTTTCAAAACCCTTAATTTCCCCAAAATTGAATTATCAACCTTAATAACTTTCAAGACCCTGCACATACTCTGCTCCAGTGTGTGGTATCTACATTTCCGGTATGTGTTAACCTTAGCAAAGAATTATGAACTGGAGGTCAGGCCTCTTCATCTTCGTCTCATAATAGACACCTGTAAGGGGAAAAACCTACACTACTCTGTTGACTAGTCCAATATCTGTGAAAAGCTCAACTGCTCTTATTCAGAGATGTCTGTGATAAGGGTTTAAGACCACATTCAAAAACTAACACTTAATCTATGATTAATCTGATCCGAACAGAAAACACAAAAATCCTTCCATAACCTGTCAAACTCAATTATCTTATTCACATCCATATCCTATATACAGTATATATATTATTCTCTGTACCAGAATGTTCTACCCCAAACACTTCCTATCAGTAAAATCCACCGCTAGGCTACTCTGATACTACTTAACAAAGGTGCAGCTAAAATATATCCTCTAAAACATTTCTAATTATCGTTCAAATCTAAGAATCAAAATTGATAAAACTAAATTATATCTATAGAAAAGTAGTGAGGAGGAGACCCAGAGGAAGACCCAGGATACGCTGGAGGGACTATGTTTCTCGGCTGGCCTGGGAACGCCTTGGGATTCCCCCAGAGGAGCTGCTCCAAGTGGCTGGGGAGAGGGAAGTCTGGGCCTCCCTACTTAGGCTGCTACCCCCGCGACCCGACCCCGGATAAGCGGAAGAAAATGGATGGATGGATGGATGGATGGAAAAGTAGTGAAAACCCTGTACACCTTTCTCAAAAATCTATCAATACACAAAAATCTATCAACACACAACTATTGTACTGCACATTCACCAGGCACAAACATATATATATATATATAGTCACATTAATCTGTCTGAAACATTCACATTCTGTCTGACTCATTCATCTCAACAACCTTCAATCCTCACATTCATTCTTCACAGGCGTAAGAATAATCATATGTAACTTCAACATACGGTGTAAACAACAATTGAGAGGTTTCAACAAATAGTGAGAAAACCTTGGCATATATTAGTGATTAGTTGGTTAGTTTGTTAGTTAATGTGATTAGTTCTGCTCTGCTGCATGTTCCACACCTTAACCTGTAGGATAAAAATGGTGCAGGGAAATAGATCTTCCCTTCATTGTTTACACTGCAACATTAAGCATTCATTCAACATTAATTAATCTGCTGAAAAGGGGAGGAATGTAAACCCAGTTATGGTAAGGTTTCTCTGCTTGTCCATCACAGCTGTGGAATCATGTGATTGTAAAGTGCATTTCCCCTTTTCAAATATAAATTATTCACAATTTTATTTTGCGTGTTCCGTCACGATCATCAGAAGTCCAGTCGATTTTACCTGTAATAAAGAATAAAAAGTCAGCACCAAACCTGTATGAGTTACCCCAAACATTCATCTCAAGAGGTGGGTTCAACAGAATCTTGTTGAGCAACTACTATCCAACAACCTGTTTTTAGGCACTTATTAAAATGATCTTTTATAACTTTATTAAATGTATAACTGTTTCCAGCTCTCATCACTGTATGAAAAGTTAAAACGTTGATCTAATTAGTTATTTGAAATGGTGTGTTTAACTATATGTTCCTTATTTCCCATTCCCTTTTGAAACAGGAGGCAATCAAAAAACATCCTGTTTCAAAGAAAATAATTGAATGCTCATAACACGAACGTCATCTGTACTACAGGTGTAAATACTACAACAAAGAAAAAGTAATACCTCAAAACATCCTAACCCAACTGTCTAGCATCAGACTCACTACGTCTACCATCAGACACATCACCCTATCAGACACAGTTTTCACCTCTACTACATCCTTTGCCAACTCCTCCTTCAGGACCACCCCTACTCTATTTCTCCTTCTATCCACACCATGGTAAGAATTGAACCCTGCTCCAATACTTTGAGCCTTGCAGCCCTTCCACTCGGTCTCTAGGACAAAGAAAACATCTACCTTCCTTCTCTGCATCATGTCAGCCAACTCTCTACCTATGCCTGTCACAACCATAAGCAGTCATAGGACTGTATACATGACAGTAAAACTAGCATCCACAAACACCTGAAGCTGTCAGTCCAGTCCTGGAAAGATGTGTCCTCAAATACCCGAAAATAAATGCAACAGGTGTCCACACAGAACAAGGAAAAAACCCAAATTGTACCACTCTAACGCGAGTGCATGGCAACCCAAAAAATAAATGAATAAATAATGTATGACGTTATCCAACAACGTATGAGAAGCGTGGCTGTGCAGGTCACGTGTCAGTGAGATCTGTACATGTATGTATGTATGAGTAATGAGTGTGCGTGAGGTTCTACTATAGCAAAAATAGTACTGATCATGAAAACTGAAGTTATTGAATCACCACCTGAAGATCACATGGTTAGCAGACACCTCAGCCAGGCTGCAAAGTTTGGTAGTGACACATTCCAGCTCGACCAGTGCTTATCATTTCGTTCTCCAGCCCCCATCCTGGAGATGTCAAGAGTTCTGTAGTGGGTGCAGAGCACAGTTCATAGACTTGAGTTGAAGCTGGTGCAGATGTGCAAAACTCCACGTGGACAATGTGTAACAGTTCAAGTATAGGCCATGTCAGCTTGCAGCTTTTAGCTGAGCATGATACATTTCGGCAGTTCAATGCATTTCAGTGCAGGCGCTGTCAGCTTGCAGCTCAGCTGAACACAACGCAATTCGGCAGTTCAGTTCAGTCCAGTGCAGGTGCCAACAGGAGTTGTCAGCAGTCACAGTGGTTAGCAAACCTAGCTTCAATGACAGCACAACATGTGATCTATCCAAGAATGGTGTCCAAAACCAGAGTCATGATACAACTGATCTATGCTATGGTTGAGGGAACCTAGGTGTGTGTAAAGCACGTGTGTACTGTGCAATGCGAATGTTGTAGAGTGAGGAATAAAATTGTAAACTGAGAGCTGCATATCTGTGTATATGTGAAACCGACTACCAAGTAGAATTAGTTAACTGCTAACCAAATGTCATCATGGAAAACCTGCAGCATTCACTGATTAGATGCCAAGCTGAAATCCTCAGAAAACACCTAAATAAAGTCACCCCCCACAGTATAAGTCATGAACACACCAGTACATCTGCCAGCAACGAGAAGACTCCCTTCTGGACTCTGTCAGGCAGGTCAGAAGGCCAAACACAACCTGAGGAACAAACAAGCTGCAGTCCACCCAAAAGGAAAGAAATACACATGATATAAAAAATAAATAAAATAAAAAATAAACCACTAAAGTCCCTGTGAATGTGGTCCCTAACATATATATGAAATATGTCCTGGCTGAATTAGATGAGAACTGGAAACGTAATCGTAATGAGTGAATGAAATACAGCGGTGACGCTGTGTCAAATTAACCCTGCATGTAAATGTTTAGACAACGCAAAAAGCCCCCTTACAGCAGGTAAGATAGCAGTCGACAACACATTCACATTAACCTCACCTATAAAAATCTGAAATGTGTCTTTAACACTGAGAGTGAAAAGCATATATCAGTAAAAAATACAGTACTGCATTGTGAGGACAATGATTATATTGTCCAACAAACTGCCATAGAAGGAAACCAACAAAAACAAAAATATAGGCACAAAACCCCTTGCGTAACTTCATAAATAAAGTGTAGGACGTCTCCTGAGAGTCTAAGTAATGTATAATACCCAAGTCATCGAATAGTCCCTCGTAATTTGTCCAAGAGGAGATAAGCAGATAATGTTTAGGTTTCAAACTAACTACTGTACTCTGGAGTTTTCTCAACAGCAGCACTGAAGTACGGTAACTAAACTGCCGGTCCCTGGACCAGAACTTTCAGGTCCAGTGAACACACCTCCCTTAGGGCCATCTGTGGCGGGGGGGGGGAGGAGGAGGGGAGGAGATGTCTCCTTCCTGGTACCTCTTTCCCTTCATGTCAGGCACCAACAGGAAAGTGTTATCTTGTTAGAAGCCATAAATCTGAGTTCGAGCCAGCAGCTTGCACCTGTGAAGCGGCCTTGTGCATATTCTTCAGACTAGGTTTCTGTCTACCTAGGATTTTGCTTATCTCATCCAAAAACAATAAGCAGTCTCTGTTAAACTCGTATGCTTTCAGCCAGTTCTTATGTTTTTTTTCTCTTTCTACACACTATAACAGAACATTTGTCCTTCTCATCTAATGCCAACATCAAAGCTCTATCTGACTGTACCAGAAGTTTATTTAGTCCAGCAGCAGACGGTGACGGGTCATCCACACCAGGAAACATCCCTGACCGACTTATCATATTCACCCAAGAAACTAAACGTTTTTTCTCATCAGAAACATTCTTGACAGCTACTTTTCTACTCCACGAAACCCACAAATCATGTAAGACAGATCCTAGTGTCCCAGGGGCACAATTTCTCCAACTCTGTATGTCAGTCATTTTAATGTTATACACGTGCTTTACAGGGGGGTGAAGAGAGCAAACCTCCAGCCAGTACCTTGGACAGCTCCAATAGCCAACCAAGAAACCGCCTGTTGTAAATCACCTCCTTTTTAAAGCACCCAATAAAATTTAAAAAAAAAAATACCAGCCTAGACAAAGCATAGCAGTGGTGACTTCTCTTTAAGCCTCAAAATGACCGACTGCTGGCAATTACACACACAAAAACAATATATGAAAATAAAAAGTCTTTCCCTGTGCCTTTGTTTGCGTACAGCACTTTCTGGAGTACAGGTCGCAAGCCTCTAAGAGAAAGGAAAAAAAAAGAGAAAAAATAAATAAAAAAATAAAAAAGTAAAAAAATATAAATAAATGAAAATTAAAAAATTGCGACCTATACACTGGAAAATACGGTAATTAACATCAACTGGGAAAGCGAGGGAAATGTAGCTCTAACAGCAATGACAGGTCCCGGATTGTGACTTTATCACATTGAAGGGAACATGAGGGAGACCCTATATTGTGTCTTTAAACACATATAGTGCCACCCAGATGTAACTAAAGGATTTTAACAGGGGTCAGTATTAAGCTGACCTCTTTATCCTTAATTAATTTACTTATTCAGATTGAATAGTAATTTCACGGATTCTTTTCTTTTTCAGTTTACCCAATATTTCTGTGATCTTTATGATGGATAAATAAACAAGGCCATTAAGTGACAAAGACGTTAACTTAGTTGGTATGCCAGGCGACACTACCATTTATTTAAAATAAATCAACTAAATTAACACCATTACACTTGATTGACATGATTTCACTTTCTTTCAATTTAATACGTCAGCACACTTAAATTTAACACAACAGACTTCAATATTGGATGTTAAACATATTTAGTCTGAGGGCTCTTTAGCTTAAAATAGTTTCCAGCTTAGATTGAGAGAAAAAGATAGGAGGAAGATGGGAGATGGTTTAAAGGAAATTATCTTGAGCATGATACCAAAAGTGACACTTCCATCCGACTTCTGCTAAAATCCAGGTACGTTTGTAAACAGCTCTTTACCTTTCGACGAGTCTGATAAAGAAATGACACCAGCCTTCAGATGCGCAGAGTCCTTTAGTCCCAGCACGTCCAAAACTGGTTCTAGTTTACGTTTCAACGTCTCCTGGTTTCCGCTTGGTCATCAGAGAATATGTCAGCTCCTGGCCTCTGACTTCAAGATAAACTTATTCCAGGAAGGAATAAACAAAGTTTTGAGCTTGCGCTCGTTCGAAGTGGACTCATAACAGCCTGTTATTTAGTCCTTAGCCGAATGACTGTCCTTGGCGGGTGACAGGCATTCATTCAGCTCTTTGGGAAAGGTTCACATCTCTTTGAAGTTCCCAGAAACTCTGACGTTCCAGCAACAGCTTAGAACTTAAAAAAGGAACAAAGAGAGGAGTGAGGCTTGTCTCTTTTTCATTGGTCCACTTGTTATCACTATTCAAGGTGAAATTCAGCGCAGAGAAGGAAATTGTTTAGGAAAAGTATCTGAGTGAGAGACTTTCAGACGCTAGATGAGAGTTTTAGCTGAAACTCGACAAAAACAATTTCAGTGTAAGTCAGTTTGACATTTTAGCTGAACTTTGACACCTTTTCATTTGCAGAAATGACACATTGATGTTTCACATTTAAAGAATAACAGCATATAACATATACAGGTAACCCCCGACCTACGACCCCATCGACCTGCGAACCACGGGACTTACGAACATATCATATTTAATAAAAATATGAATTAAAAAAAAAAAATATATATATATATATATTTTTTTTTTTTTTTGTGTTTAAATGTTCTTAATTTCATGTGTACATCACTTTGTTGCAGCTCTGGTTGTTTTAAAGGCTTTATAAATAATAATTATGATAAAAAAGATCATTTCTGATCATTTTTGAGCAATTTTTGAGCAATTTTGGGAAACAGGAAGTAGGTCTTCAGTTTACACGGTCACAAATTAATGTAGAACACCGGACGCTATTTAAGGTTCAGTCACTGGGGTCTCCGGTCACAAATTAATGTAGAACACCGGACCGGACGCCATCTTAGGTTAGCTGCCGAGAGCTGGACGAAGACTGGTGACCAGGATGGCTTCATATGGATTAATTACTAGCTGGAAACGTCTCTGTGAACTTTGTGGATGTCTCAGGCAGCGGATTTATCGCCGATCGTGCCAGGCCGCCGTGCGAACACCTCCGGCCGGCCTGGCTACACCTCCGGCCTGGCTAGCTCCAGAGCTAACACTGGAGCTAACACGGGAGCCGGCCTTTTGAACACTGGTGACCAGGATCGCATCATGTGGATTAATTACTAGCTGGAATAGCTCTGTGGACGTCTCAGGCTGGAGCAGCGGCTGGAGCAGCAGAAGCTGCAGATTGATCGCGCCGCCGCTCCAACACTAGCTCATGGCTTGGCTAGCAGAAGCTAGCCAGCTAGCTAACACAGGCCTGGAGCAGCTGCGGTGGCTTGCCGCCCCGCGCTGCTCGGCCCGACAACAATCAACGCATGGCAACCTAAGATGTCGGCTTTGACCATCTCAAAGTAAGAAAATATATTTTTATTTATTCTGTAAATGTGAATAGCAATGTTTAACATTACAGTACACTACTTTACATGCTTAAATGTGTGCGCGCGCTCCGTTAGCATGATAAATAAAGGTTGAATGAATGAATGAATGAATAATTTTTTTTTTAAATATAATTTTCACCCCCTACCTACGAACGGATCGAGCTGCGAACGGTTCTTAGGTCCCAAACTCGTACGTAGGTCGGGGGTTCCCTGTATATAAAAATGACAAAAGTTATTCTTTTGATTACATTAGAATAAAATCAAAGATAGAAATAGTCTCTTTTGATGACTATATTCTCAGATTACAACTAATGGAATGATTTTGTGGTAAATGTCTTGCTTTACTGAGAGGTCAGTAAAGGTCATCACTGGACAGTTCAAAAACCTTAGTTTGACCCTGGGTAGGTCCACTACATCTCCCCCCTTTTGGAAGCCATCGCCAGTCCTTGGGGATGGGGTCCAACACGAAAGGAAACCTTGAACTGTCTTTGATCTTGAAGTAATCCAGCAAGTGGAAAAGAAAAATCAAAAATTATAATCCCATAAAGTTTTTGGAAATTCCATACTGTTCGGAGGTAATCCCATTGCGAAAAGCTTTTAATCCTTTGGAAAACAAAGTCTGTTAACTCTTGGAAAACAAAGTCTGTGATCCCTTGGAAAGCAAAGTCTTATAAT
>JBBPBX010087809.1:0-14627 GCA_038048925.1 Garcialebias charrua
AAACTTCAACGTAAGACATCCTTCATTTTCTCGATGTCGCCTCTGGTTTTTGGACCATCCCTGTGCGCACCGAGGATTAATACAAACTAGCTTTCACATTTGGTGGCCGACAATACACCTTTAACAGGTGTCCCGTTGGCTATGCTAATTCACCTGCAGAGTTCAACATCTTCTTAAACAAAGCATGTACGCGGGACACTGATTCACGTGGACAATGTCCTTTTGAGGCAGCCAACACTTGACTCACATTTGACTGAGATCGACCACATTCTGAATCAACTAAAAACTGCTGGTGCTAAAATATCATTGTCAAAATGCCAGTGGTGCAGATCCAAGGTGAACTACGTTGGCCTACTTGTAGGTCCAGACGGAGTACAACCACAGCTGACTCGCACCCAAGGCCTCGAGGTGCACAGCGTCCCAATAACTTTTAAAATAGACACTGGTGCGGACGCCATAGTTATTAATCTAAAAACATTTAAGATGATGAAGCCCAAAATAGAGCTTGACCCACCAGATACATGCTTGATTGGCCCATGGGGGGACCTCAGCTGCTTGTGGTTGTTTCAGGCTACAACAAAGTACAAAGAAAAGGTGTACTCATTTAAAGTCTATGTTATTAGAGGGAGAGTCAGCTGTCTTCTGGGTCATCATGAAGCTGCAAACATGGGTCTTGTGAAAAGAGTGGATGAGCTCACTGGCATTTTCAGGTCAGGAGGACTGCTGAATACAGAGCCAGTGAAAATAGTCCTACAGGACGACGCCCAATCATGTGCTATACACACAGCGAGGCGGATACCACTCCCATTCATCCCTCTGGTAAAGAAAGAGCTACACCGGTTGGAAACTGAAGGTATCATAGAAAAGGTGACCTAACTGACTGAGTGGTGTGGAGACATGGTGCTTGTCCTCAAACCCAACAAGCAGGAGGTTCGATGTTGTACAGATCTCCGGAGGCTTAACAGAGCGGTAAAACGTGAAAAGAATTTGCTACCTACTGTTGAGGAAATACTACCTAGAATCACAGGGTCAAGAGTGTTTAATTCATTGGATGCAGCTAGCGGGTTTTATCAAGTGCAGTTGCATGAGTACAGTAAAAACCTTACCACCTTCATCACCCCGTTTGGGAGGTATGCTTTCCGACGCCTCCCGTTCGGGATCACCAACGCTTAGACAAAGCCCTGAAAGTCATTGAGGAGGCAGGCCTCAAGCTAAATGAACGTAAGTGCAAGTTCAGACAAGTTCAGGTTCGTTTTCTAGGTCACATTATCGATGGGGATGATGTCCGACCCGACCCAGAAAAGGTAGCAGGCATCGAGAACTTTCCCCAGCCAAACAACATAACAGAACTGAAAATATTTCTGGATATGGTGAACTATTTGGCCAAATATGCTCCAGAACTGTCCACAATGAGCGAGCCACTCTACGCATTGCTGAAAAGAGACATAGAGTGGTTGTGGGAGCATGCACAACAAGAGGCTTTTCAGAAGCTCAAAGCCCTGCTGGCGGCAGCCCTAGTTCTAGCTTTCTATGACGTCAACAAACCAACAGCCATGTCAGCTGATGCTAGCAGCTACGGACTAGGCGCTGTCCTTCTCCAGCAACATAAAGACCAGTGGAAACCCATAGCCTACGCGTCCAGAAGACTGAGCGACGCTGAGACGAGGTATGCTCGAATTGAAAAAGAGTGCCTAGCCGGCGTCTGGGCGTGTGAAAGATTTGACAAGTACTTGTTTGCACTCGACAACTTCAGACTAATTACTGACCATAAGCCCTTAGTACCCCTTATTAACAGTAAGGACTTGGACAATGTTCCAGTGAGATGTCAGAGGCTGTTGATGAGACTTATGAGGTTTAATGCAGTAGCTGAATATGCACCAGGTAAAACCTTAGCAGTGGCGGATGCTCTATCCAGAGGTCCAGAGCAACTTTATGGGGACAGAGCTTTACAGGGTGAAGTAGCAGCACACATAGACTCTGTTGTTAGTCAGGTGCCAGCCACACCACAGAAGATCACTGAGATAAAACACAGTACAACTAGTGACCCAAAGCTTCAGACTATGTGCAGCTTCATTAGGTCAGGTTGGCCTGAGTACATTGACAAAGTTCCAGAGTCAGTGAGGGATTTTTACCAGGTCAGAGGAGAGTTGGCTGAGCTAGACGGCTTAGTTGTGAGAGGGAACCACATAGTTATCCCTGCGAGCATGAGGGAGGAGGTTCTAGAGAGGATTCATGATGGGCACCAAGGTTGAAGCAAGTGTAGAGAGAAGGCACTTCAATCAGTCTGGTGGCCCAGGATGAGACATGACATCATCACTAAAGTGCAACAGTGTTCCTTTTGTGTAGAGAACAGAAATACACACAGGAAAGAGCCTTTAATTCCAACTGAACTACCATCTAGAACGTGGCAGAAAGTGACAGTAGACCTATGTGAGTTTAAAAAGCAGAACTACTTGGTCGTATCTGATTACTGTACTTTTCTAGATTTCTGGAGGTTTTACATCTACCGACTACTACGAGCAGCCAAGTTGTTGCCAGGCTTAAAGCTACTTTTGCACGTTATGGTATTCCAGAGGTGTTAGTGAGTGATAACGGTCCGCAGCTAGCTTATACAGTGTTACGGCCCATAGACACGTACCATACAGGGACACGAGACACAGAGAAGATGGTAAAAATAAAGTGTTTATTTTAGGCTCTCTGAGTCTGTGTCCTAAAAAAAAGGTAATTAAAGAAAATGTTGGACCTCTCCAATCCAGCTTCTGGACGATTAATAAGAAAAAAACTTTAAGTCCAGTAGGTCACTCACAGCTCCGGTCCTCAGCACCCAGGTTCTCACAACAGCATGTCTCACTCCAGTCTTCCACAACACGACAGCAGGTCATCAGCTTCCTCTTCTCACCATCAGCTTCCTCTTTTCACAACCCTACAGCAGGTCAGCAGCTCCAGCTTATCATAGCACGACAGCAGGTCTCACGACTTCATCTCACGTCGGCTTCATCTCATGTCGGCTTCATCTCAAGGTTTACAACATCGGCTTCATCTCACAACATCGGCTTCATCTCACAGCGTCTGCTTCATCTCATAGCGTCGGCTTCTTTAAACGGCTCATCAAACAGCTTCCTCATGCGGCTTCATGGGCGTAGCCAGAATTTTGTGGGGGGCGGTTCGTTTTAAAGGAAAAGTTGACAATGCTAAACTAATGTGCCTGGATAGCTCAACTGATAAAGCGTCTGCCTTCAGTCCCAAAGCTTGTGGGATCAAGTCCCGCATGGTACAATGTTTTTTTTTTTAATTCATTCCAAATTAAAAAAGCACAAGAAAACTATTTACAAAACAGCAAGGAATAAAACAATGCATTAAATGAAAGGAATCAGACGAAGAAAATAATCTTATCTGCCCCTTCTCAAACTATTTTTTTTCCAAACACTCTTTTATTGGATAAAAAAAGAAGAATGTGTTAACCACAGCCTGTGGTTAACACATTCTTCTTTCTTCACAGGCATATTAACTACTTTTTTTATCCAATAAAAGACAAATGTAAAATTAGTTGTTTGAATCAAGTGTTTGAAAAAAAAATAGTTTGAGAAGGGGCAGATAAGATTATTTTCTTCGTCTGATTCCTTTCATTTAATGCATTGTTTTATTCCTTGCTGTTTTGTAAATAGTTTTCTTGTGCTTTTTTAATTTGGAATGAATAAAAAAAAAATGTTGTACCATGCGGGACTTGATCCCACAAGCTTTGGGACTGAAGGCAGACGCTTTATCAGTTGAGCTATCCAGCCACATTAGTTTAGCATTGTCAACTTCTCCTTTAAAAGTGGGCGGTTCGTTCGAACCCCCCGAACCCCCCTTGCCTATGCGCATGGGCTTCATACGGCTCCTCACTCACTGCTGCTGCAGCTGCAGACCTCTGTTCAGCTTCTCCTGCATCAGGTCTGCTTCTGGGGCTGCTGGAACCAGCTGCTCCGGTTGCTCCTCATGTTGCATGGATCTCCTCTGCTTGGATCTCCTCTGCTTGCTTTGTTGCTCTCTCTGCTGTGTGGCTTGGTCCTAATATAGAGAGAGGGAGTAAATACCTCCACCTGCAGCAGGTTAATGAGCACCAGCTGCAGTCAATTAGGCTCCTACAGCCTCTAAACAACACATGCACAAACTCTAAACAGCTCATGCCTCTGCTCAAAATCTCTAAACAATATTGTGTCCTGACTAAAATAAATTATATGCCTAGGGCATGTAACATACAGAGATGAGGGAGTTTAGTAGGGCTTATGACTTTTCTCACGTTACATCAAGCCCCCACTTTCCCCAAAGTAATGGCCACGCAGAGAGGGCTGTTCAGATTGCAAATACAAGTCTACGCCAGGATGACCCCCTCCTTGCTCTGATGACATACAGAGCCACACCCAACACTTCTACAGGAGCCAGTCCAGCTGAACTGTTAATTTGATAACATTAGATATTGAGTTTCCTAAGTTCTGAAGAAAAAGTAAAACATCGTCAGCATAAAGACTAATTTTATGTTCTATGTTTTTACAGCGTATGCCTTTAATATCAGCACTTTGCCTGATTGCTATTGCTAAAGGTTCAATAAAAATAGCAAATAATGCTGGTGAAAGTGGGCAACCCTGCCTTGTGCCCCTCTGTAAACAGAAGCTTGAAGATATTTGATTATTTGTCCTGACGCACGCTGTTGGTGCGTAAGTTGGTACATAAGATTGGAAAATTGAAGGTGCATTGTGACCTTGTAACACCTGACAGTGTCACTTGTAAGTAGCCCTCACTAACTCCTTTATGAGACGCACGCATTCCTCCCCACTCCCTGTTCTCCCCCTGCTTTTTTTGCTTTCTGTCTGTTTATCAGAACAGCTCCTATTTTTACACATCTTTACGAAATGAAAACTACTGTTTTAGATCTGACCAACTAGACTTTTGACGTAAATAACAATTATTTTTTCTCAAAAATGTGACAGGGTCCTGGAGAACCCTCATCTGTTCAGACGATACGCATTCAGCTGGATAAATCTCTGGGGATGATGTGTCCAGGGGTGGCCGGCCAATAGGGGGCGGTAGGGCGCTGGCCCACTAGAACTCCTGGACCATTTTACAAAGAAGACTTTTTTTTTATATATAAATGAAATAATAAAATAAAAATATTTCAAAATGTATGCATATATGTTTTTAGTTGTGTAGGTTAAATATTTTATGAGTAATGATGAGTTATATTGTTTGTTTCAAAAATCGTTTTTTGATTGATGAAGTATTTCCTGTTTGGGACGCTCTGATCTTATCCATTGACTCTCGTTATATCTGGCGCATGCGCAGTTATTCCATGACGTTACAAAACTATGGGACGATGCTGGACGCAGTTTTCACCGTTCTGAACAGTCCAACGTGAGCTTTCTACCGATAGGGTGCTTCCGGTGTCGTTTATTTATTTATTTTTTTTAAAAATCTAGAAAATGAGCCATGTAGTGACAAGCAGGCTGGCTGCAGGTAAGTTTTAAATCATTGAAAGCCCTTTATCTAATGTCTATTTGCATTTATGACTTATATGCCTCTCAATTTTTAGATGGCTGTTTGTGAAAAAAACCTTCAGCTGACTGTTTATTCTAAAAGTGGCAACTGGTGAATTTGTTTGTGGAGCTAGCATGCTAATGGTAGCCGTTATCTAATGCTTATATTATTATATTACCATTCCTGACTTATATGCCTCTTAACTAGATCTTACAAAAGTGTTTTATAAACGTTATGTGTTTAACAAAGGCATTATTCTTACATATTATTATTCAATTATTGTTGGATTTTGAGCAGATTTAGCTGCATCTGAATCTTTGCTACTTGTTAAAACTCATTAAAAAGAAATCGGTCCTGCAAAGAAATGCTCTGATGCCACATTCAGTAATTATCTAAAACCAGAAAGTTCTTCAGACTCAAGAGACTCAAATGCACATCTGCAACTTGAACAGTCTTGTCTGATCATTATTCCAAAGAACATAACTTTTGAAAATCTACTTAGGAATTAATCAGTTTTGAAGCCAAAGTTATTTTAACTCAAGCTTGTATACAAAACTTGAGCTGAAGTCAAACCTGTTAAATATCAAACAATATAAACTTTTTATATTCAACAGATGTCTGCTATGTGGTTTTATGAACCTCAGTTTGTAGCAGCCCTTAAAGAGACATTTTCTTCTACTGTACAGGACACGGCAGGAGGTGATGATGATGAGGGATCCTCTGGTCCTACCTGGATGTTTCTGAGAATTGGAGAGACGCCTCCGCTACAACCCAAATAATAATACAATAGCAGTGAGGAGGATAGAAGCAGTTCTGTTCAACGACACAGTCACCTCTCTCTGACTGATTACATTTTTAAATCTCCAAGTAAGAGCAGTCGAAGAAGCTGTGATTTAAAAGCAGATGTAATGCTATAATGTGTAGAGGTTCAGGGGTATCAGTTTTACTGATTTACCTGTCCACCTGATGAAAAATGAGCAGGGTTTATCTTGATACAAATTATCATCAATAATTCACTGGTTCTCACTTTTTCAGATTAAAACACAAATCTGTGATCAGGTGATGAAATGCAAAAGTCATGAAACGTTAACTTATGTTGGTTCAGCAGAACTGAACCTTTTATTAACAAATCATAAATTTAACATCAAACACATATGTACAACTTGGGTGATCGATCAGTTTCGTATAAAATTACTTCAGCAGATGAAATCACGCGTCCCTAACTTCTAGGAACAACAGAACAAGTTATGGATCTTATAATAACTTATATCTACAGGCATTTAGCTTAAAGACTGTTTAAAGTAAATTTCAACGTGTGGTTTTAGTTTGTCACACGGCATAAATATGTGTTATTAATCACCCATATAAATCTGACTGATTAAAAACATTGTTTATCTTATCAAATTAAGTCTCAAAAATAATGAAAAAACATAATTTTCCCCTGGTCTAAGACGCTGGGGGCGTGTCAGCGCGTGGGCGTGGTTTCAGCGCAGTACTGCCCCCGTGTCCTGCCCCCTGAAGATGTTCGCGAAGGATTGCAGCCAAAGTCGGTAGTTACTGCTCGGACACGCTCCGCGCCAACCCGGCCTCCTCATCCTGGAGCTCTGCCACCTCCAGGATGAGCTCCCACCGTGCGCCGCTCCTGTGTCCGACGCAGACTCCCCTGCTCGGACACGCTCCGCGCCAACCCGGCCTCCTCATCCTGGAGCTATGCCACCTCCAGGATGAGCTCCCACCGTGCGCCGCACCTGTGTCCGACGCAGACTCCCCTGCTCGGACACGCTCCGCGCCGTGGTCTAATTTATACGGCTGAAGCTGCAGGGGGTGGGGCTGAAGACCGCGTGACGAAACCCGGTCACATTTAAAACACGCCTAAAAAATCCTGAAACAGAAATATCTTTATACACAGTTTGCTCTATAACTCCAAAATTAATTGAGCTACAATTTTGAGACTTTTTACTCATTTACAAGATTACAATTATGACATTTATAATGTTTATTGAAGAAAATATTGAAATTCACTTTACACGGTCTTTAAAGTTCTGGCTTAGAGGTTAAAGAAAAAGTTTAGGACAGGAGGAGGAAAAGGGGAGTAGTTTTATCTTGCATTTCTGACCAGAATGACACTCTTCCATACGCATCCAGCTAAGATATCATTGTACGCTCCAGTAAACAATCAGTGGCTCTTTTACCTTAAGATGTCCGTTTCGGTTCTGGTAAAGAGCTGTGATGCAGCTTTGGACGTAAACGGGTCGTAGGTCTGGCAAAATCCAAGCTGGACTTCAAAACGTGTTTACCTTCTCAGTGTCTCGGTGATACTTGCTTTAGACGGCAGAAGTTGTGGCAGTTCCTGGTTTGGTTTCAAGATAAATTATTCCAGAAAGGAAATCCATTCAAAGTTCTGAGCTTACGCTCAGTTCGGACTTTATAACTAGCATGTTATAAGCCCTTTGCTGATAGAACAGGGGTCTTTGACTCATGACTCGCGTTCACAGCAGAAAGAGAGAAAGTCTGTGCATCTCAGACTCCCTCAGGCATTGGAAGTTCCATGAAGCTTGGAACTTTTAACAGGATCTGACGTCAGAGTTTTCCTCTCCGTTCACTGGTTCAATCGACCAGTGGGAAGGAATTAGAGTCATGGGCAGCACGGTGGCACAACTGGTAGAGCTGCTGCCTCTCAGCGAGAAGGTTGCCGGTTCAAATCCCGGTCCGGGGCCTTTCTGGGTGGAGTTTGCATGTTCTCCCCGTGCATGCGTGGGTTTCCTCCGGGTACTCCGGTTTCCTCCCACAGACCAAAAAACATGCTTGTTAGGCTGATTGGTGACTCTAAATTGACCCTAGGTGTGAGTGTGAGAGTGGATGGTTGTTTGGTGTGAGTGAGACAGGTCCCTCTTGTAAATGAGTCCCCGTGACTCAACGAGGCTAGCCTGTATAAATAAAGGTTGAATGAATGAATGAATGAATGTCAAAGAGTTCATTTGACGTTATCAGGATTCAAGGTGAAAGTCAGAAGCAGAAAGAATTGTTTAGTGAAACAGACAGAAAGGAGTCACCAGTGAAATGAGTACTGTTTCTAACTTCTAAACAAAATTGGAAAGTTCAGTCTGACACATTATTCAACTTTGCCATAGTTCTTTGACTAAGACATACACCAGCATATTAACACATGATCATTCAGCATACTGAAAAATAACACCAGCATAATAACAAATGATCATACAAATAATACAAGGTTATGCTTTGATTATATCTGAATTAAACAAAGTAACAAGTAAAGAGAGTCTCTTGTGACTTATTTGTGTTCTGATTCAAGCTAACAAAAATAAAGTCGGTGTTCTATGTTTCACTGAAAGATTCAGTGAAGTGTTTTAATACAGTTTCCAATGAGATGAAGGTGTACCATTACAAATGTAAACAGTGTTTAAATCTTGTGTATCATTTAGCTTGAGTGTTATATGTTGTCCACAGTAATGTAACATGGTCATCAAATTGGTTTTTACTAAAATGGTTAAAATAAAACTGGACTCTGAGCCTGTCTTAAATCAAAATACACATTTTTTGGGTGATAACACATCAATAAAGACAAGTCAGAATGTGTTGAACATTTCATTTTCTTAAAAGATTTGGTTCACAGAACTTTGGTGCTATTCACAGTGCCAAGTCACAACATAAGTCGTCTCAGGGCACTGAACAGAAACAATCAAATATAAAAATAATAAGTTAACAGAAACTTTCATATAAAATAATAAGTTAACAGAAACTTTCATATAAAAATAATAAGTTAACAGAAACTTTCATATAAAAATAATAAGTTAACACTATTTATCTGAGTAGACTGCTTTGAGTTTAACTCCATGTTATAAAAGAGCTACAGTAGTTAGCCAGAGTTCTTTCCTGATGAAATAATTTGAACTTCTGTTTGAATTTTAATTCTATGAACTTTTTCCTTTTTGTTAAATTTACTATGAATTTCTCACAGGGCTATTTTCAACCAGTATATAAATATCAAACTTATTAACTTCAATATGTTATTAGTTTTCTTTTCGCATGGAGTACACTTTTAAAAGAGAGCTTTATGTTTGAAAATCTCATGGAAACACATTTCCACATGTCCAGTGTGTGATGCTGCAATCATGTTACTGAGCTCTGATGGGCTAACCTGCTACAGAATATCAAACAAAATTATTATTATAATAAAAAAAGCAACTTGTACAATCCAGTCCAGATTAGCAGCAGGTACAGTATAAAATCAGAAATGGTTCTTGTTGAGGAAAATGATTATATATGTTCCCTATCAGTCTGGTCTCTCGGTGCAACATACTTTCTATGGGAATTGCGCCCCTGCGTATATTACATGAAGGAATATACTCACGCCTTTACGGCTAGGGGTGTCACCGCCGTGCCAGAGGCCCCGCCCTCTGGGTACGTAAGCAGCTTGCGTCCCTCCATCTTTCCCTTTTTGCCCTTCACCTCGCTTAAACCTGAACTACCTCTTCGCGGGACTTCTCTGTTGCTTCATCGCTCAACCTGAGGTGAGCTTGCTCCCTGCACAGAGCGCACAGAGAATTATTCCTGCGTACTGCTGGACTAGCGAAAGCTAGTTCGGCACATTTCTCTTAACCCCTAAGTATTTTTTCTCCTCTCTATACAGATTGCTTCGCTCGACGGCGCTAACTACGCCATAGGAAAAAAGCTATTTTGCTAACTCCTAGCGAGCTAGCCAGCGAAAGCGACGCGACGGAGAAGACATTTCAAGAAAAAATAAAAAAAGATTCTGGAAGGACTCGCTCGCCTCATCTCAGACATGCCTCCGGAGAAGGGAAAGCGAAAGGCAAGACTTCCAAGGAAAACCAGTGGGACGACGAGCCCAACTCTGCGCGCCTGTCCCAGCGGATACAGCTTTTCCCTCGCAGCAACGGACACCCACGAGGCCTGTCCAGTCTGCCTGGGAATGCTTCATACAAAAACAGCAATGGATACGCCCGACTTTTTCCCACACTGCAACCTCATGATGGATGTGGTGCTGCGGCATCGGGTTGACCTCGTCGCCAAAGCCATGGGTGCTTCAGCGACAACAGCGGACGCGGACACCACGGAGCCCCTCACTCCCACGCCGGAGCTAGAGAACATGGCTCTACATGACAGCACACGTGTCGAATGGGGCGACAGCCCTGACGTGCTGGCTCCTATGGTGGACCTAACAGTTGAGTTCGACACCCGGGGCATGATGAACGAGAAAGAGATCTCGATTTCAGCCTCGGGCGAATTTTAAACGGAGGAGGCTGACGTGGAAATAGAGGATCAGGGTGATCTCTCCCAGACCCCAATACCTGTGCTCCCAGAAACTGACTTTTCCATCCCTGCTCTGTTTGACTTGTGCCACATAGCATCGGACGCACTGCACATCCTATGGCCTGAACCTCCGCCTCGCCAACAGGTCACGAGGCTGGCAGGAAACTATTTTTACTCGAAGCAGCAGGCCGCCACGAGGCAAAAGATGCCCGTGTTCCCGGACTTCCTCATAGAACTAACTCGCACCTGGACTCAACCAAGAGCCCCTATGCTTCTTCCCCTCTCACAGTTCCTCGACGTAGACATGATGGATGAAGTGGGAATAGCTGACGTGCCTCAGATTGAGGACACACTAGCGTCTCACCTGGCTCCTAAATCATCAGGAACAAAACCAACTCTTCCCATCAAGGCTTTTCGAGCCTCAGCGTCTCTACTCGAGAAATGCTACAGGGCTCAGGGACTCGCGGCACGCGCCATGAATGCGTCTACGTTAATGCAGGCTTACCTGGCCGAAAAACTGCAACAGCTCCAAACAACAACGGACAAGCAGGCGGCTGCCGAATTGCTGGATGAAGCCCGCAGAGCAACAGACTTTGTGCTCCATATGATGGGGACAACTGCTGTTGCACAGGGCAGGGGAATGGCGGAAGTGGTCATCGCGATCCGCCACCTCTGGATGACTTTAATGGATCTCCCAGAGGGACAAAAGGTGCCTTTTCTCCACCACTCGATAGAGCAGACGGTATTGTTTGGTAAAGCTTTGGAGCGAATTCAGACCAAGCTGGACCAAAGACGCAGACAGGCGGAAGCTCTCTGGGTGGGCATTCCCCGGAGAAGCTTCGCCCCCCCAAGGGAGTCAGACCTACGCAGTTTCTGCACCACTCGGCAACGCGTGCCCCACCGCAGAAGCGGCCAGCATACGAGGAGGAGCCCAGGCAGAGACCCCCGCCGGGCCCACCTCGTACCGAGCACGCATGGAGCAAAAACAGGTTTGTCCCCCGCCAGGCGACCAAGCACAGGGCCTCCTCGGCGAATCGGGACAACAGACAAAAACGTGCCTGATGAACCAGGTCCACGTTTCCACGTTACACGATCACCCGCCCACGTGGTAACGGGAATGATCCTTTCATGTCCAGACTTTGCTTGTAACACAGTACAAAAAGCTGGTTTATTTACAGCATGCACAAATCATGCATTCTCTGCTGTGAGTGACATTCATTCATTCATTCATTCAATTCAACCTTTATTTATACAGGCTAGCCTCGTTGAGTCACGGGGACTCATTTACAAGAGGGACCTGTCTCACTCACACCAAACAACCATCCACTCTCTCACTCACACCTAGGGTCAATTTAGAGTTACCAATCAGCCTAACATGCATGTTTTTTGGTCTGTGGGAGGAAACCGGAGTACCCGGAGGAAACCCACGCATGCACGGGGAGAACATGCAAACTCCACCCAGAAAGGCCCCCGGACCGGGATTTGAACCGGCAACCTTCTCGCTGAGAGTCAGCAGCTCTACCAGTTGTGCCACCGTGTTGCCCATAAAAGCATGTACGTCATTGCACATAAGCACAAATAAAGTCCATGAAACAGCTCATCTCTGTTTTATTGACTCTAAAAAACAAAGCAAAACAACAACAACAACAACAACAACACACAAATATCTCCAGCAAAGCAGGTCCCTCTGGCCTGCAAGCCGCCATAAAGGGAGGGGGCCTTTCCCCCCCCTCCCTCATGGCCCACGGGGTATTAGCCTAATTAATAAGCCCCAGCAGGGTGCCTCTGATTCATCTGCAGTGAGCAGACACAGAGGCGTCTGCAAACACCCTCCACGCCTCTCCTAGAGACAGGTGAGGAGGGTCACATGCTCAAGCCCTCGCTTCATTGTGAACGATGGGACAGCCAATCTACTAACCAGACAAACACGTGACATGTCCGCACCTCAGGGAAGCAAGCTGACAGAGTCTGACGACGGGGGGCTACATCAGACGCCCTCAGGTAACCATAAATTTTACACCTTCACAGAGGTGACTGTGTTCAGCATGCTATGGATGAAAACAAGTCAGAGTTTAATCAGATCTCTTTTCCTGTTTTTCGAGGGGGACTGAGCTCTTTATCACCAAATAATCTGAAGTCTGCCAAACCAAAAGGAACACCCCCACGTTCTCACGTTGCGGCCGCTCCTTTGTTATTAACGAGGGACACGCAATGTCCAAGCAGTAGTCAGACAGCACGTGACCTCCCGCTCTGTACTGATCCTAATATCCTTTCAAAAATAATTCTCCAACCTGGTTGACCCCCAGGGGTTAACAACCTCTGTGTCACCAGAAGGGGTAGTACAGCCACTTAGGCCAGGAACTGCCAAAAGTCTCAGCTTGTTGGCTGAAAAGAACAGGCTGATGGCATCAGGCCTGCCAAAAAATGTGGTAATAACCATACAAAATGCCCTTGCTGGATCAACACAATCTATGCACAAAAGTGGCGTATTTTTGAAGCCTGATGCTCAGAAAGAAATATTATTTCTTATGCATGCAACTTGGCTCAGCTCCTGACTTTCCTTCAGGATTTACTGGAAAAAGGTCGTTTTTATTCAACGATTAAAGTTGTCCTATCAGCTATTTCAGCATGTCACGAAGGTTGGGGACACAGGACACCCGGAGCACATCCAATCATAATAAGATTTATGAAGGGTGTCCTTCGGACTAATCCACCCAGCAGGACCCTGACCCCTAGTTGGGATCTTGGCCTGGTCCTAGGGGCTCTTTGTGACCCTCCATTCGAGCCACTGAGTGAGGTTAAGATAGATTTACTATCTTATAAAACTGCTCTACTTCTGGCACTTTGCTCAGCTAAACGTGTGGGTGACCTCCATGCATTGTCTGTACATCCAGTGTGTACCAGATTCGCCCCTGACGGGTCAAAGGTCACACTAAGGCCTAATCCCGCATACACTCCCAAGGTCTTGACTTTGAACCACAGGAGTCTAGACTTTGATCTCTCCTCCTTCCCACCTGCTCCTGTCCTGACTCAGGAACAGGAAAGGCTAAAAGCTCTCTACCCAATGAGGGCTTTATGCACCTACATGCAGAGAACAGCCGAATGGAGGAAAACAAACCAACTGTTTGTCTGCTTTACAGCACCTGCTACCGGGAGGGCCCTATCAAAACAAAGCCTCTCACATTGGGTGACTGAGGCCATTAAAAGGGTGTACAGTAGCAAAGGTCAACAGGTACCCTATGGAGTGAATGCTCACTCCACTAGGGGCTTGGCCACTTCCTGGTCATTATTCAAGGGTGTACCAGTCACAGACATCTGTGCTACTATGAATTGGAGCTCATTAAATACTTTTGCAAAGCATTACAGTTTGGATGTTACTGCGGGTGACATCACTCAGGATGTCCTTTCTAACACACAGTAGAAAGTAGCTTTGAGATGCCTGCTGGTCAAGGGCAGACATTCACTCTAGCATGCATTTTACTGAGCATTTCAAGGACGTGAATGGATTACGTTCCCATAGCAAGTATGTTGCACCGAGAGACCAGACTGATAGGGAACTGAAAGTTATACACCATAACTCATGTTCCCTGAAGGAAGGGAACGAGGTATAACATATCTGGCCCTTTTCAATGCTGAAAGCTCGGTGAAGTGCAAC
The DNA here is from genome assembly GCA_038048925.1 of Garcialebias charrua. Classification (NCBI taxonomy): domain Eukaryota; kingdom Metazoa; phylum Chordata; class Actinopteri; order Cyprinodontiformes; family Rivulidae; genus Garcialebias; species Garcialebias charrua. The sequence goes on from JBBPBX010087809.1 coordinate 14,462, forward strand.
TTTGGAGAAAGATGGAGAGGCGCAAGCCGCTTAAGTACCCAGAGGGCGGGGCCTTTGGCACGGCGGTGACGCTCCTAGCCGTAAAGGCGTGAGTATATTCCTTCAGGTAATCACGCGGGGGCGCAATTCCCATAGCAAGTATTAGGCATGTAACGGTTGTAATGGG
>JBBPBX010087810.1:0-14627 GCA_038048925.1 Garcialebias charrua
TTCGTGTTGACTAAGTAAACGGGGTTGACACCAGATGTTCATCCAATGATTACTTAATCTGTCTACTGGTTAATGCAGTATTATGGCAGCAGTACAGAGAAATAACACAAGCAATTACATTATCACCCATATCAAAACTAACCGTATAACTGTATCAAAGTAAATTACCTGGGCTTTTACTGTTTTCAGATCCCCTTCACAAAAGACTGTGGCTCAGACGAGGTGTGCGTCAGTGATCTGGTTCTGAGTGTGAAGACGAACACAAAGGTGTCCAGGTAAGATGGACTGGGCTAACATAAACGTACAGAACGAACAGTAACAAGTTAAACTCATTGTTTACTCCTTGTGCAACATTCAGCTTGAGGTTACCGTGAGCCGTCATGCCATGGTATCATCAGTGTGTGTGGCAGAACAAGCTCGGGCAAAGCTGTGCTCTTCTACTCCTGTGACTCTTTTGTTGCATCTTCTGGCAAACTCTAAAGCGAGGGTGTCCAAAATGCGGCCCCAGGGCCATCTGCGGCCCTTGGAGTGATTTTGTGCGGCCCACAACTGCAGTTTAAGAACGGAATCATTTTGGCCAGCAGGCTTAAGAGGTTGATGCAGACTTTCTGCTAATTCTTCTTGTATGATGTTCAGATTTAACAGCAAAACAGATGATTTTTTTTTCTTAAAATGAGTAGTAATAAGCAAAATGCAAACCTTTAGCTATAATAAAGCTTTTCATTTTCACTTAATGGTACAAAGCACCACAAACCTTTACAAACTTTTGCATAATTATTCATAAAACTTGGCTATAATCAATAGAGGGAAATTGGACATTTTCACTTAATGTAAAGTGCAGTTGATCAACTTTATCAGAGCCGCTTCAAACTTTCAATGAATCAGTTGTAGCGACTGACAGCTGGATGATTTTTCAGAACTTTGATCAGCCTTTTGGGCCATTCATGGTCCAAAAGTATGACCGACCCCCTTTTAAAAGGACACTTACTCAAATTACGTTCTTGTTGCTGAGAGCAGACTACAGTGAACTTTCCAAGTTCAAAAAAACAACAAACATAGACGCAACAAATCAAATAAATTAAATCATTAAGTAGAAGCTTGGTGTTTACGAGGCTTTTCATGTTTTGAATCTACAACAATTTAAAACTCTTTCTCCACCAAAAATGAGTAAACTTTTAATCTTTCTCCAAACTATTGTTCACGCTGTTGTTGAGAGGTAAATTCACATTTTTGTGGCCCACAAGTCCTGTCATCTCGATAGTTTTGGCACAGATATGAAGAAGTTTGGACACCCCTTCTCTAAAGAAACAGTTTGGTTTAGAGATGAACAATAATGGATTTTTGGCCAATATCCGATATGTCAATATATTAAAACGTATTTGGCCGATAACCGATACCAATACCAATATTGTTTTCCCTAGACCTACTTGCAGAGACTACATAGCTTTCTCTGCTGTGGAATTATAATACTACATTATTCTGCATGGTCTCTGTCAATTTAGCCTGTTACCAAATGCAGATGCCAAAAAGGGAACTGAAAATGATGTAACACTTCAACTTGGATTGTGTTTAATATCAAATTTATTCCTGAAGATAACACTCAAACAGTGCAAATTTGTAAATTTTCACAAATCTAAACTCAACCTGTTCACAAGCAACAATGCAGCTGCGCCACATTAGTAGTAGTGCATTAATAGATATACGGTACTTGACGGTTTCTTAAATTGAAAAATGAACTTAAACAGGAGCCTTTTATATCGGTGAGTTATTTTGGTGGGAGGGGCCAAAGGGGTCGGGTGCATTGTGGAATGGGTGGTGGCCGAGGGCGGGGACCCTGGCGGTCTGATCCTCGGCTACAGAAGCTGGCCATTGGGACATGGAATGTCACCTCTCTGGTGGGGAAGGAGCCTGAGCTAGTGTGTGAGGTTGAGAGGTTCCGGCTAGAAATAGTCGGACTCACCTCAACGCATGGCTCTGGCTCTGGAACCAGTTTCCTTGAGAGGGGTTGGACACTCTTCCACTCTGGAGTTGCCCCTGGTGAGAGGCGCCGAGCAGGAGTGGGCATACTTGTTGCCCCCCATCTTGGTGCCTGTACGTTGGGGTTCACCCCGGTGAACGAGAGGGTAGCCTCCCTTCGCCTACGTGTGGGGGGACGGGCTCTGACTGTTGTTTGTGCCTATGCGCCAAACGGCAGCGCAGATTACCCACCCTTTTTGGAGTCCTTGGAGGGGGTATTGGAGGGTGCGCCTCCTGGGGACTCCCTTGTTCTGCTGGGGGACTTCAACGCTCACGTGGGCAATGACAGTGAGACCTGGAGGGGTGTGGTTGGGAGGAACGGCCCCCCTGATCTGAACCCGAGTGGTGTTCTGTTGTTGGACTTCTGTGCTCGTCATGGATTGTCCATAACGAACACCATGTTCAGGCATAAGGGTGTCCATATGTGCTCTTGGCACCAGGACACCCTAGGTCGTAGTTCAATGATCGACTTTGTTGTCGTCTCATCTGATCTGCGGCCGCATGTCCTGGACACTCGGGTGAAGAGAGGGGCGGAGCTGTCAACTGACCACTACCTGGTGGTGAGTTGGCTCCGATGGTGGGGGAGGATGCCGGTCAGACCTGGCAGACCCAAACGTATTGTGAGGGTCTGCTGGGAACGTCTGGCAGAGTCTCCCGTAAGACGGAGCTTTAACTCCCACCTCCGGGAGAGCTTTGAACACGTTCCGAGGGAGGCGGGGGACATTGAGCCCGAGTGGGCCATGTTTCGCGCCTCTATTGTCGAGGCAGCTTATCGGAGTTGTGGCCGCAAGGTTGTTGGTGCCTGTCGTGGTGGCAACCCTCGAACCCGGTGGTGGACACCGGCGGTGAGGGATGCTGTCAAGCTGAAGAAGGAGTCCTATTGGGCCTTTTTGGCCTGTGGGACCCCGGAAGCAGCAGATAGGTACCGGCAGTCCAAGCGGCATGCGGCTCGGGTGGTTGCTGAGGCAAAAACTCGGGCGTGGGAGGAGTTCGGAGAGGCCATGGAGAATGACTTCCGTACGGCTTCGAGGCGATTCTGGTCCACCATCCGGCGTCTCAGGGGGGGAAAGCGGTACGCGACCAACACCATTTATGGTGGGGATGGCGTGCTGTTGACCTCAACTCGGGATGTTGTGAGTCGGTGGGCGGAATACTTCGAAGACCTCCTCAATCCTACTGGCACGTCTTCCACTGAGGAAGCGGAGCCTGGGGACTTTGGGTCGGGCTCTCCAATCTCTGGTGCTGAGGTCGCCAAGGTGGTTAAAAAGCTCCGCGGTGGCAAGGCTCCGGGGGTGGATGAGATTCGTCCTGAGTTCCTTAGGGCTCTGGATGTTGTGGGGTTGTGTTGGCTTACGCGACTCTGCAATATCGCGTGGACATCGGGGGCAGTTCCCTTGGATTGGCAGACTGGGGTGGTGGTTCCCCTATTCAAAAAGGGGGACCGTAGGGTGTGTTCCAACTATAGAGGGATCACACTCTTAAGCCTCCCTGGTAAGGTCTATTCAGGGGTTCTGGAGAGGAGGGTCCGTCGGATAGTCGAACCTCGGATTCAGGAGGAGCAGTGTGGTTTTCGTCCTGGTCGTGGAACACTAGACCAGCTCTACACCCTCAACAGGGTCCTGGAGGGTGCGTGGGAGTTTGCCCAACCAGTTTACATGTGCTTTGTAGACTTGGAAAAGGCATTCGACCGCGTCCCTCGGGGGGTTCTGTGGCGGGTACTCCGGGAGTATGGGGTACCAGGCCCTTTGATATGGGCTGTTAGGTCCCTGTACGACCGGTGTCAGAGCTTGGTCCGCATCGCTGGCAGTAAGTCAGGCTCGTTTCCGGTGAGAGTTGGACTCCGCCAAGGTTGCCCTTTGTCACCGATTCTGTTTATAACTTTTATGGACAGAATTTCTAGGCGCAGCCAAGGTGTTGAGAGGATCCGTTTTGGTGGCCTTAGAATCGCTTCTCTGTTTTTTGCAGATGATGTGGTCCTATTGGCTTCATCAGCTCGTGATCTACAGCTTTCGCTGGAGCGGTTTGCAGCTGAATGTGATGCGGCCGGGATGAGGATCAGTTCCTCCAAATCCGAGGCCATGGTCTTGAGCCGGAAAAGGGTAGCGTGCCCTCTCCGGGTCGGGGAGGAGGTCCTTACCCAAGTGGAGGAGTTTAAGTATCTCGGGATCTTGTTCACGAATGAGGGAAAACTGGAGCGTGAGATCGATAGGCGGATAGGTGCAGCGTCCGCAGTGAAGCGGGCGCTGTACCGGTCTGTCGTGGTGAAGAGAGAGCTGAGTCAAAAGGCAAAGCTCTCAATTTACCGATCGATCTACGTTCCCACCCTCATCTATGGTCATGAGCTTTGGGTTATGACCGAAAGAACAAGATCTCGGATACAAGCGGCTGAAATGAGTTTTCTCCGCAGGGTGGCTGGACTCTCCCTTAGAGATAGGGTGAGAAGCTCAGTCATCCGGGAGGGACTCGGAGTAGAGCCGCTGCTTCTCCACATCGAGAGGAGCCAGTTGAGGTGGCTCGGGCATCTGGTTAGGATGCCTCCTGGACGCCTCCCTGGTGAGGTGTTCCGGGCATGTCCCACCGGGAGGAGACCCAGAGGAAGACCCAGGATACGCTGGAGGGACTATGTTTCTCGGCTGGCCTGGGAACGCCTTGGGATTCCCCCAGAGGAGCTGCTCCAAGTGGCTGGGGAGAGGGAAGTCTGGGCCTCCCTACTTAGGCTGCTACCCCCGCGACCCGACCCCGGATAAGCGGAAGAAAATGGATGGATGGATGGATGGATGGAGTTATTTTGATGGAATGGCCTATGTCCGATATTTAACTTTATTGCTAATATTGGCCGATACCATGACGATAATATCGTGCATCCCTAGTTTGGTTATTTTAAAAGAGGCTGCTTTTGCTGGTTTGACGTATGTCGAGATTCTCTCTCTCTGAAGACCTAACTCTTTATAAACTTTATATGTTATATACTTTATATTTATATGTTATATTGTTAAATATTTAGATCAGAATCTGATGACTTCTGTCTGGTTTATGTTTGGCTTATGTCTAAACATTAAATCAAAACCTAAAGAATGGATTTTGGTCCCAACTAAAACATTGTTTTCTTAAACTTAACATGTGAATGTTTGTTTTCATTGCCATAAAGCAGATGTTTAATATTGAAGCTGCTGACTAATGATCATCAGTTTTATTCGTGGCACATCATGCTGTGGCAGTTGCTCAAAAAGTCCCCCTGGAAGATGCACTGAACTGACCCACCATGTAGTAGATAATAACACGCTCTCAGCCTCGAAGCTCTATAATTTATTGACAGAACAACAAGTGCGAACTGCTTATTATGTCATGGAAAGGTATGCAGTGGAACAGAGAAGAGCTGTGACGAGAACAGACCAAATCTGACGCCTCGTTGTTTAACGTTGTGCCTTCAAAATGCTTACCAACCATTTTCTGTTTTATGGCACAGTTTTAATTTTGCAATCAAAGCCACATAAAATAGCTTGCAAAGTTTTCCCTAGACGTACTCTGTGAATTAACGAACATGAAAGGACGTGAACAGTTTTTACAGACATCGAACGGCAGCTTTTAAACTACTTGTGGTTTAACAACTTCTGTTTTTGCATTTATATTTGTTGGTGCAACTCTCTACAATAGGTTCCTCAGCTTGGAGGATTTAAAGGGGAAAGAATAAGTTTCTTGAGTTTGTGACTTTAATTTTTAGAAGATCAAAGCAGATTTTTTTCTGTTTTTGTCTTTTAGTTCATCTTTCCTCGTCAGCGCTAATAACCGAGGGCTATTGTTCGAAGTTTCTGTGAGGAACAAAAAAGAAAACGCCTACAACACGCAGGTCTCGGCCACGTTCTCCAGCAGCCTCTACTACTCATCCGTCTCTCCTGTGAGCAGAAATATTGAACTTTTATGCTAAAATGATGCCAGTGTAAAAACTAAAAGTCGTATTTCAAGCTTAAAATGAGCTTTGAACTTTGTGGATGCTATTCTTCCAGGCAGACGCAGTCAAATGCACAGCGACACAAAAAGATACTGTCACTTGTCAAGTTGGTTACCCAGTAATTAAAGAAGATCAAGAGGTAAGGGAAAAAAATTACTTTGAAGAGAAGGACATTTTTATTGAAGGTAAGAAGTGATAAAGATTTTGTCCATGTCTGTTTGTATGCAGCGTTACAAATATGTAAATATAAACCAGTGGATGGATTTATTTAAACTCTCAGAAAGTAATTATTGATGCAACTCATTAAATGTAGCCGATAATGAGCTTACATTTTGTGTGGTAGTAGTCGAGAGTCATTCCAAACACATACTCATTTTACACTGTGTGGAAATCTTTGCTGAAATTTTTAGGCATCAACAATGTCTGTTAGCAAAATATATCGTGGCCCACCAAACAAATTTTAACAAGCCAAAGTAATCTATTGTAAACGAAATATTTTTAACATTTGTTATTAACCCAACTGAGGATGGCCACCACCATATGGAGGACCGTATGTAACAAAATAAAATAAATAAATACATAATAATGAAATGTATCATTTAAATATTAAATACATCATTAAATCATTAAATACACGATTAAATACACAATTAAGCTACTTATTTCGTGATTTATTTATTTATTTAACTTTGTCACCATACATTGGAGGATGGAATGTGACTAAATGAAATAAATAAATACATAATAATGAAATGTGTCATTTAAATATTCATTAAATCATTAAATATACAATTACATACACAATTAAGCTACTTATTTCATGATTTATTTATTTATTTAACTTTGTCACCATACATTGGAGGACAGAATGTGACTAAATGAAATAAATAAATACATAATAATGAAATGTGTCATTTAAATATTCATTAAATCATTAAATACACAATTCAAACACAAATTATTTCATGATTTTTTATTTATTTCATGATTTATGCATTTTTTTAAATTTTGTCACCTTCTTCCCTCGTGTGTCACCATGAAATTATGTTAACTGTCAGTCTCACTCATCAAACTCACTGGGCAGGAGCAGGACTAACCCCCAATTTACACTACATGCGTTCCGGCTCCGCTCCGGTCCGACCTCCGCAGCAAATACGCACCCATTATAATCAATGAGAGCGTTTACACTGGCTCCGCACGGCGGCGGCGAGCGGACGGCAGTCCGTCAAAATTAGATCCGATCCTATTTCTGCCGGACGCCGGAGCTGTGCCGGAGTCAACTTTTAAAGATTACGTCGCACCAACAGGAAAAGGAACGAGCACAACATCCGTATTTACAAAATAAAATCACCACGGGCGGACTAATCCTAGCTCTATACGGATTTATTTGTACAAAAATGCTGTCAAACTATCATTTATGACTACGCCTACAAACGCAATACAAGAAATAAATAAATAAAATAAATAAATTGTTCTGACTTCCTTATTTATCACTTGATTTATCGCGCGATCTCGCAATTCCCGCGCATGCGTCTCGGAGCGGCGCATCCAGGCGGACCGGAGCGGAGCGGAGGTAGTGTAAACTGGACTTGAAACGCTCAGCTGCGACCTGTGGAGCGGAGCGGAGCCGGAACGCATGTAGTGTAAATTGGGGGTAACGCTGAGCATGTGAAATCCATTGCTTCGGTCTGTGCTTTGGTGAAGTCAGTTCAAACATGGCGTCTCCCTCCGTGCAGGACCTTAACTTGCTCTCTCATGACCTGATTGGAAATATTTTAAACCTAGCTAGGGATAAATAAATCATGAAATAAGTAATTTAATTGTGTATTTCATGATTTAGTTACATATTTAATATTTAAATGATACTGGACAAACAAACACGCAACAGGCAACACAGACAATGAAGTACAACACGAAAAACATAAAAACATTGCAGATCATAAATAAAACGATCCAATACAAACCAGCTGGCATTGAAAGCGATGGAGTAGTACTGTAGTGAGTTTTTAACTGGGATTTGAAGACCGAGAGGGAGGGGGCCTGTTTGATGAGCAGCCACCCAAGCTAACATAAAAATGGACACAGCTTTAAAGGAGCTAACGTTAATGTGGTAGTAGCTCTAAGTCATCCTCAACACATTCTCTTATGCATAATGTCAACTTACTGTACAAAGTTTGAACTGGATGGCTAAATATGTTGATCTTAGTTTAGAACGCTGGCCTGTAATACGTTGGGCGTTATGCATTCATTCACTGAATGCCAGGCTTATAAAGTTTTTGTTGATCACAGAAAGTAATAAAAACTTTTTTTTTAAATTACAGGTGAAATTTCAGATCTTATTTGATTACAGTTTTGATCAGTTGCAAAGCCATGCTGTGGTCGACTTTGAGGCCAAAAGGTACAGAGAATTAAAATAAATATTTCAATTAAATTGTTCAGTTTTCATAAAAAAATATATTTCATCAGAAAATGCTGAAAGATTTGTATCGTTTGCAGTGATGGCAGAGAAGAAAACCCTGCAGACAACGAGCAACACATATCCATTCCTCTGCAGTATGACACAGGGATTGTGTTGTCCAAGTGAGTTTTATTTGTTTGTTGTGTGTGAAGCATTCAAACTATTGTGATTCATTTTTCTTTCGTACGTTTTTCAGCATCTTTCTCATTCCACTTTTTTTTGTTTTGTTATTTCAACAAATCATAAATCAAAATGTTCAGCTCTTTCAGGAGAAGGGTGCTATGACTTTTTGTATTGGTGCAACTTTAGCTTTTTGAAATATTTAGCTTTTTCTGCCTTATTTTTTTCTCATAGAAAATGAATTAAGCTCATTTTACATCCTTCATATCTTTAGATGTGTTTACAACCTTTTACTGCTCCTTTCACATTTTGTTCTGCTTCAGCTTCTTTCAGCTTCCTTGTGCAAATTAGTTAATTAATTTGGTTAATTTAAGCTTTCTTCAGGCAAATTCCACTTTTTTGTGCTAATTTCTGCTTCTTTCAGCAGATGTTCTTTTTGCGCTCTTCTGCTAATTTTAGCTTGTTCTGCCATTTCAGCTACTTTTTCTTGCCATTTTGTAGCTAATTTCAGCTGTTTTTAGATAAATTCAAGTTTTACATGGTAATTTCTGCTACTTTCAGCCTAATTAACTTCTTTCTGCTAATTTCAGCTTATTATGATCCTTTCAGCTTTTTTTCTGCTAGTTTGAACTTTATCTGCTATTGCAGCTACTTTCAGCTGTTTTGTGCTAAATTTAGCTTTTCCAGCTAATTCCGTTTTTTTGTTGTTGCTAATTTCAGCTCATTCCACTTCCTGGCCTCTCTCTCTCCAGCTTTCTCCTGCTCACTCCCAGTACAAAGGAAGCGTTGTAGCAGTTTAAGCTTCTTTCTGCCTTTTCAGATATTTTTCCTCTTTTTGTTGTTGTTGTTGTTTTTGCTAGGGTTGTTTAATTTTTTAAAGCTAATTTCCTAATTTTTGTGTGCATTTCTGCTTATTTAAACCTAATTCAGAAAAACATTTTCTTTCTGCTTTGTTTTTTTTTTTTACTTAGGGCTTGTTCTTCCATTTCAGCTATACTGTATTTAGCTATTTCAGCTGTTTCACAACAATAAGCATTCACACTGCATTGTCACAGGAAATGCAATTTCTCTAATTTATTTTTATTTCAGTCTCCCAGTAATAATGGTCTCAAAAGATGAAAACGACTGCATGTCAGTTTTAACTCTGTCTCCTCGTTGCTTTGCAGGGAGTCAAACATCAATTTTTATGTGGCAAATATGTCCAGTCATGTGGTAACGAAAGTGAAAACTCTGGATGACATCGGTCCAGAGTTTAACTTTACAGTCAAGGTGATAAATCAACTCCATCTCTTAAAATGTCATCATCAGATTCATATTTTGAAATGGAACAATTAAGGAAATATGTGTTGAAAGGTTTCAACAGGTAACTTCCCTGTCAGCCTCCTGTATCTGACCATAGCTCTGCCAATGAGCACTAAAGGTGGAAACCAGCTTCTCTACCTGACCAGTGTGGAAACACAAGCAGTGAGTTTTGCACACGTTGGCTGATTTGGAGATGCGAAGCTACGGAATGATAACGTTGTCCACACACAGGCAGGATCTGTCAGCTGTGACGCCAGCCGTCTAGTCGATCCTCTGCAGATTGGTGACCGGAGCCATGAAGCTTCCTTCACAGAGGAGAGCCTCAGAGGCTTGGAGAAACTGGTCAGTCCCTGCATCAGTTGCATGCTTTAGTCTTGTGTGTGCTTTTTTAAATTTTTGACATTCTTTGTGGTATAAAGAGAAAGTCTCATGTGATGTTTCCATGGAAAACATAAAATCAAAAACCTTTAAATGGCATGAAATGTTTTATTATTTGCATGTTTAATCTGAGAAACAATGTATTAATAAAAGCCCTCACCATGAGGTATGGATCATGACAGATCCAAGTGACAGAAATAATGGGCTTCCTTTGTAGAGTAATGGAGCTCAGCCTTAGAGATACGGTGGAGATAAAGGGGGAGCTTGGAGTAAAGCCTCTCTGGATCAAAAGAAGTCAGCTGAGGTGGCTCAGGCATCAGAGTAAGATGTCTCCTGATGGTGTTGAAAGTTTTCTGGCACATTCAACTGGGAGGAGATCACTGGGCACTCCCTTAACTTGCTGGAGGAATTATTTTTTCCTCTCTAACCTGGAAACAGATCCTGCAGGAGGAGCTGGACAGTGTCGTTGGGCTTTCCCTTCTGGACCTTTTTGTCTTCGCAACTCGACCACAGATAAGCAGCAAAATATATATGGATGGGCGGACGGTTTGATGAATTAAAAATGAATGATGCCCTGTGGCCCAGTTAGTTGGCACTGTTTATGCACATCAAGACAGTCCCGGGTTCAAAACTCAGACGAAGAAGCTGAAGAGGCGTTTTGAATAAAAAGTGAAACGTCTTCAAGGATCAAGTGATTATGTTCTGCCTATTCCGAAGTCGGGTTGGGTTTTATACCTGGAATATTGAGAATGGGTTTTGGAGAACTAGAGAAATTGAATTCCCTGTGAAAATGCTATGTGAATGCTTATTACAGAAGAACTTACTGAAAAACAGCTACAAAATATGCTGAAATCTATTTGAAATAGAAGACCAAGCCTACATTATAATAAGAAAGCAGAGAGAACACATGTTTGCTTAAATAGGTTTGAAGCAGAAATTAGCACAAAAATGAGAAAATTAGCTAATAAAAAAAAGCTGAAATGAGCCAAAAAAAGAGAGAGAAAAGAACGGACAAAAAGTAGCTAAAAAAAAAGACAGAAAGAAGTCTAACATACCTAAACAAAGTGGAGATCCTGGCTGAAGACTTGTGTGAAATGACGGCGCAGACAGGGTGTACACTGCCCCTCGCACAGTGATTGCTGGACATGGTCAACGGCGACCTCTGCAACCCAAAATGGAAGAAACGGGTAGAAGATAATAGATGGATGGATGAATCGATAGACTTCAAAAAGAAAAATAGAGAGAGAAGAGAGGAAGAGAAAAAATATGGAAAAATATAGGAGAAAAAAGTAAAAAGAAAGGGAAATTCATTCATTCATTCAACCTTTATTTAGTCAGGTAAATCTTATTGAGCCTCGAGGGCTCATTTACGAAAGCGACCTGCTACAAACTAAAGAATGATGAACAGCAATGATACAAATACATTAAAATGTGAAATAAAAGAATCGAGTGAAGACGTCCAGTTGTTGCATCCTGTTGAACTACTCATGACTGTCTTGTCCTGGAGGACTGTGAATCAACACCAACGTATTGTAAGTGTTGTCAGAGGTCACCAGTGTTCCCAGTCGTCACATGATTTTGAAACAAAGCTTGATTTAAAAACCCTCCAGTAGATTTTAGATCTTCAAAGCCATTTGCTGCTGCTGTTCTTGATGTTCTGATTATGGTCAGGATCAAATGGATGGTTGTCCAATGAGAAAAACAGGGAATATCAAAACGTACTAAAACACACTTGCACCCATAACTTCATAATTTGACCACTAGGGGAGGCTAAAACTACTAAAATGTTACCCTGCTTTTAATGTATTGAAAAATACTGCAGTAAATATTGTTATCAGCTTATTTGTTAAGCTTCTGTTTAAAGTTTGGTATTAATGCTGTTTTTAAATCTTTTTTAACTCACAGGATTGTAAAAGTGCAAAATGTGAATACATAAAGTGCATCCTTAAAGACACTGAAGTTAAGAGCAACTACTTGGTGAAAGTTAAAACGAGGATCTGGAGTGGGACGCTCGTTACGGTAAACGTATTCACTAATTGAGTTCGAAATGCTTCTCTCATCATCATTTATTATTTTATGTGACCGTTGTGTGCATATCTTATGAGATTTTTATGAATGAAAAGTGCATTATAAATGGAATTCATTATTATTATTGTTATGCATATCTCTGCTTTGTTAGGCCTCCTATCAGTCCATCGAGCTGACCTCCAGTCTGGATGTGGAGACCTCCAACCCAGACCTGCTCATCATTGGCCTCAAGCAGCAAAATGTGAGCTCACATTCATTGGTATCTCAACTAAATGAAGCTAAACCAACAAAGCTTCATTTGAACCCGTCACTGCCGTGATGTCCTGCGACTTCTTGTTGTCCAGGTGGTGCTGACGGTCAGTAAACCTGGAGAGAAAGCGGACGTTCCTGTGGGAGTGATCGCTGGCAGTGTCTTCGCCGGGCTGCTGCTGTTGGCGGCGGCTGTCGCGTTGATGTGGAAGGTACGGTTGTTCAAATATTTGATGAAAAATAATAAAGAAGAGCACTGATAATCTGTAATATTTAAAGTTTTACATGTACAGAAACCTCTTGTGGGGGCAAAAAAACATGATTTTTGTTCCATCCATCCATCCATCCATCCATTCACGCTGCGCCAATCGTCTGCCAATCTCACGCTCCATTCTTCCCTCACTCGTGAACAAACACCCGAGATACTTGAACTCCTCCGCTTGAGGCAGAATGATATTTGTCAACTAGAAAAAAAAGTTTATTTATGTTTTTTAAGGGCTTATCCTCACCGCGCCTGACAGATGTTTTTACTTGATAAACGTTTGGTGCGTATCTGTTACTGATGTCACAATTTGTTTTCTCTTCTCAGTTTGGGTTTTTCAAGAGAAAGTACCAGCAGCTCCAGAAGGAGGCTGATGAGGACGGACCGAGCCACCCACACCCCAAAGATGAAGTGCTGTGAAGAAAGAGAGACCCAGCATCCCTCCATCCATCTCTGATGTTTATTTCCAGTGTGAATAATGGTGTAGATCCAGCACCAACAGGCATGTGCATCTCAGTCACTGGAAATCAGGCACTTTAACAAAACAAGAGCGAGTACGTTTGAGGATGAGTGAGACTCAGTTCTTTATGTTTTACAGTCATTGACATGTTTGTGCATGGTTTGGGGAACATGCACTGACTTTTAAAAGCATAAAGGTTGTTTTTGCTTTCACCATGAAACACTCGTGAACTTTTACTGCATTTTTCAGCCATAAATGAGCTTATTAAAAAGTTTCACACTGTAAACACAACAATGAATACATTTTTTAAACAAATCCTAGGTGTTAGTTCCCCAAAAAAGTAAATTTGTTTAAAAAAAAACATTTAAACCTGTAATTATAACTAATATATTCACAGTTTGTGTCACTGACTCTCAGGGCTACTTTTACTTTAGGAGTATTAAATAAAGAAAAACTTTTATCAGCGAAAAACATGACAATACAGACATAGAAAGAGCAAAACATGTACATTTTATTTGTTTGTTTGTGTGTTTATTGTATATACTAAAATATCAAATTGTGATCTTTCATATTTTTTATTTGAGAAAAATGGAGATGAAACTTTGTGGGTTACATTTATTGATTTTAGTTGTGGTACTTTAAAAAAAAATGTACATATTTTTACTTACTTTATGATCATAGCTGACTATTTTTAGTATATTATAATAATGTGCTGAACATTTGAATCAATCCAACGCAGGGGAAAACATCAGAAACCAGTGTTCAACACCAGTTCTCCTTTTCTCAGAGTTTGGCTTTTACTTTTATCTGTGCTGGTGCCTAAATGTTGTGGACTGTACATACTTTGTGTTTTTCTTGTTTAAGAACATTTATCAGTTACTGTATATGATCCAGTTGGATGAAAACGTGTGTTGTCACAGCTTTGCCACAAGATGGCAGTATTTGTCATGGTTCTGCTCATTAATGGAATATTGAAGCAGAACAAAGCAATTCAGGATTTAGTTGAAATGATGTTGTCCTCTCCTGTTTCTCACTTGAACTTCTTCAGAAGTCTTGCAGGACCCCTGCATGGACTTTTTTTTTTTTTTTACCTTTTCAAATTTCAGTGTAATTGAGCTTTTCCCTCAAACTTGAATCATTTCCTGTTGGGTGATTCTGTCCCTGGATTGTTTTTGGAATGAAGTTTCTGTCCTTTTTTTTATTTTGGCTGTTTCCACCTGACTCTAGCAACCAGCAGTCTTTAGTATTCATTTCTCCAGACCTGGTGAAAAGTGCACTATTTGCATCTTATAAGTGGAAGCTGGGCCCGAGCCCTCCATGTTGGACGTGGTACAAGAGATTTGATAAATAGTTGAGTTGCTGTTTCACCATTATGCAGTGTTGTGTTGTGAAACAGCTGCTCGGC
>JBBPBX010087811.1:0-14627 GCA_038048925.1 Garcialebias charrua
AAATCCAACATGGGAATTTAGTTTGTTGCTGCATCCTTAGTGATTTTTTTAAAATAGGAAAATTTTATCTACAATAGTTCTGTTTTCATCAGGCTGTATCAATATTAATTTTTGTATAAGCCTTGCTAAATACTGGAATACTAGTATATGTGCAACATAAAGCAGAAAGTAGGTTTCACTTTAAAGGAGCACCTTATTGATAATGCTCATTATACAGGTAACCCCCCACTTACGACTCCATCGACCTACGAACAACGGGACCTACGAACGTATCATATTTAATAAAAATATGAAATTACTGTATTAAAAAAAATATATATATATATTTTTTTTTTTTGGTGTTTAAATGTTCTTAATTTCATGTGTACATCACTTTGTTGCAGCTGTGGTTGTTTTAAAGGCTTTATAAATAATAATTATGATAAAAAAGATCATTTCTGATCATTTTTGAGCAATATTGGGCAACAGGAAGTAGGTCTTCAGTTTACACGATCACAAATTAATGTAGAACACCGGACGCCATTTTAGGTTCAGTCACTGGGGTCTCCGGTCACAAATTACAGTAATGTAGAACACCGGACGCCATTTTAGGTTAGCTGCCCGGGAGCCGGCCGAAGACTGGTGACCAGGATGGCTTCATATGGATTAATTACGAGCTGGAAACGTCTCTGTGAACTTTGTGGATGTCTCAGGCAGCAGCGGATTTATCGCTGATCGTGCCAGGCCGCCGCGCGAACACCTCCGGCCAGGCTCTGGCCTGGCTAGCTCCAGAAGCTAACACGGGAGCTAACACGGGAGCCGGCCGAAGACTGGTGACCAGGATGGCTTCATATGGATTAATTACGAGCTGGAAACGTCTCTGTGAACTTTGTGGATGTCTCAGGCAGCAGCAGCAGCTGCAGATTGATCGCGCCGCCGCTCCAACACCAGCTCATGGCTTGGCTAGCAGAAGCTAGCCAGCTAGCTAACACAGGTCTGGAGCAGCTGCGGTGGTTCACTGGCCGGCCGCCGCGCTGCTCGGCCCGACAACAATCAACGCATGGCAACCTAAGATGTCGGCTTTGACCATCTCAAAGTAAGAAAATATATTTTTATTTATTCTGTAAATGTGAATAGCAATGTTTAACATTACAGTACACTACTGTACATGCTTAAATGTGTGCGCGCGCTCCGTTAGCATGATAAATAAAGGTTGAATGAATGAATGAATGAATAATTTTTTTTTTTTAAATAATTTTCACCCCCTACCTACGGCAGAATCGAGCTGCGAACCGTTCTTAGGTCCCGAACTCGTTCGTAACACGGGGGTTCCCTGTATTAGGGAGATCATAAGCAACTCAAAAGTCAGTATGCTCCAAAATATTTCTAAGTACCTTCCTAATGCATTGAGTAGCATTTCCAAGTGTGTTGTGGGCTTTAAATCTCACTGGCATACAATATTCAGCAGGTATTATATACAAAGGCAGGCACTGCAGTGCCTGCCTTTGTACACAAAAAAGTCAGCTTTTTATGCTACTAACAGCACATTTTTCAACACTCAAGCTAGCAGGCTGTCTTTTAGACTTACATTTTATACAAACAAAAAGGTTACAGTATTTTGTAGTGATGAAACACATTAGCATTCATGACATCATTCAGTGAATCATAATCCAAGTAGAGTTCAGGAAAAATACTTTTCTGTGTAACATTATTATTAAGACAGCTGTAACCAACAAATTTACTTAGTTGTGTGGATTTTTTTTTATTATAATGGTGTTTTAAATTAAAATCCAACAAATTGAAGCATTTTTGCATGTCTGTGGTTTACAGAACATATTCTAAGTTGTTTTGTGTATTCTCTTTTCAGTTCTCATTTGACAACCAGGAATCTGTCAAAGTCCTTGTAACAACTTTTCAAAATGAAAAAGAGACTTCTAAAAAAATTCTTCATGTTTCAAGTACCAATAATCTCATTGAACAAATTCTTGCCCAGCAATCTGGCTGTTTGATGGACAGGATCTTGAAGTATAATTCTGACTTTTTGGAATATATTGATGTTGACACCAATGTGGAAATTAGGGACTTTGACAGAGTCCATGTGTTCCTGTCAACTGGAGGGCCCCTAGTGGAAGCTTCTCTTTTGGAGACAAATCAAAACCAGGTACTGTTTGAGTTGGACAAATTAATCTTTTTTTTATTTATTGTTCTCATGTTGATTTAAAATACAGAGTGAATCAGTTTTATCACCATTTATTCTTAATTTTACTGGTTGGAAAGTTTATTAATGTAATCACAAACTTCATTAACTTTTTCTTTACCCACGCCCCCGCCTGCGAGCCCGCAGCGGTTGCGCAGGTTCTCGTTGAAATAATTGCAAAGCGATGCCAAACTGTTTTGTATGTGACACAAATGTATTAAATCCCCCTTCTTCATCCCTGCTCTGGACTTTCCTTTTGTTTTTTTGCAAAAAGTCAAGTGATCGCTTCTTCCTCCGCTCAGTCATTCAGGAAATGAATGAATTTGTCACGAGCGAAATAAGATCGGGTTCAACGTGGCTGCCGAGGCTCTGCAGATTTGCTGGTGTTCTGGTGTGCTGGACCCTGTTTTTATTTTATTTTTTAGAACGTTTTATTAACATATAAACACAGAAATTCGGAGCAGCTGCGAGAAGACATGAGTGGAGGCGGAGTTAAGGAAGCTGAGCTGATTTACAGCGAGAGTGACAGGGAACAGAGCCATATATGGCTCTGAGGGGGAGGGAGCAGAATGCTTTTCCCTGTTGAAAATTTTTCTAAGTGCCAGCGTATTCCAGAAACTGCAGAATGCAACTTTAACTCCTGCTAAGGAGATTTCAAAAGGAGAAATGTCAGAGTCAGAGAGTCAGAGAGTCTTTATTGTCATTTGCACCGCATGTGGTACATGTGATGAAAACGAGATTATGTACACGAGGTCCCAGTTACATCCAACAACAAATGAAAGAGAAAAACAGTAATAACATCTAGAACTAACTAAGAAAAACATCAACTAGTAATACACTAAGCCTAATATAGTGGGAATAAACAGCAGCACGAACATGAGTTTGTATGAGCAGATGGTCACAGATGAACACAGATGAACACAGCAACAAGAAAACAGATCAGCATCAGTATGATGTGATATTTTGCAGTGTTTATTTTTTATTTTATTTTTATTTATTCATGAGTCTAACAGCCTCAGGGTAGAAGCTGTTCCTCAGTCTAGTGGTTCTACACTTGATGCTCCTCAACCTCCGTCCTGAGGGGAGTGGGGCAAAGAGTGAGTGTGCTGGATGAGTGAGGTCTTTCATGATGCAGGTGGCTCTTTTCCTGCATCTGGAGGTATAAATGTCTGTGATTGTGGGGAGACTGACTCCAACAGACTTCTGTGCAGCCTTCACCACTCTCTGCAGAGCTTTCCTCTCTTCAACTGTGCAGCCTCCATGCCACACGTTGATGCTGGAGCACAGGATGCTCTCCACTGCACACCTGTAGAAGGAGGTGAGGACTGGGCTGCTCAGACCAGCTCGTCTCAGCCGTCTGAGGAAGTAGAGTCTCTGATGACCTTTCTTGATCAGGCTGGTGGTGTTGTTGCTGGTGGTGGTGGTGGCTAGCTAATTTACAGCTGTTTCATTACCAGAACTCCTAGAATAAAATCAACAACAATATAAAATGACTCAACAGCTACAAGGGCTGGAGGTTTAGCACTCACGTCTCAGCGCTGGTAAGTCGCTCTCAGGGCTGGACTGGCCATTCGGGCGTACCGGGCAAATTCCCGGTGGGCCGTCGGTGATTTATGCGATTTATGGGCCGCTGTCACTCATGAACCAAAAAAATAAATTATAGCTATTTTTTTGTCAATCGCGACGGCCGATTGGTTGATTTTCTTGAACGACATCGAGCTAATCCAATGAAATCTCTCAGCAATCTTCCGACCAGCCCCTTCCCTTTACTCGCATCAAGCTATACATAGTTCCCAGACACGCCCCCAGTATTGCGCAAACCGGTTTTCGCACCACATCTAAAGGCAGAAGAAGGCAAGATGGCGAACTAGCAGAGCAAATTATACGGACAATAACACGAGCTACCACAGCTTCACCAAGGAACAAGAGCAAACTGGCAGTGGTCGAGTTAAATGAGTTTGAGAAAGAAATCATGGCAGACGAATCAGACAACTTGTCACAAAGTAGTTACTCCGATATCATTAATTATTTAATTAATACAAGGAGCGAGCCACACCGGCTTCACAGCACACCGGCTTCACAGCTTTAAATCCAAAAAAGATGTGTAAACTGTCTCAATCAGATCTAACCAGCTAAAAAAAGGTTTAACTAAATAACACACAGCCAACAAACAGTCCAAGCTGAACACGGACCAGAACCAGCACTTTTGAGTCTTACCGTGTTGGAAGTTAGCATGTTGTTAGCATCTGGAGCGTGGCTCGCGGGAGCTCAGGTCGGACGGCGTGCATCCGCTGAGGCGGCCGCGGAGGCACGTCCACGTCCCATGGGACCGACGCGTCGCCCGCACGACTTGGCTCCCGTCCTCCTTCTCCAACTGGGACGGTCTGGTGGACCGTGAGGAGCAGAGGAGGCCATTGTCGCGTTAGCGAGATGCTAAGCTAACAGCATGCAAGACGGTTTGCTAAATAATGAAAAAAACAGCTCTAACACACAGACAGTTGTACTCTAACATTGTTCTGACATAGTTTCACAAAATGATTTATGTAGAATATTTTGTTTACCGGCCAAAAGGACGACGTCTTCCAGAGCAGATCAAAGCCAGACTCAGAGAGTGAAGGAGCTGCAGTCCAGCTTCTCCGATGAGATAAATCCTTCACGTTTTCTTTTTTTTTGATTAACTGAAACCTGCGCGTTGCCCAAACGTCTACCCGACTGGAACACCCACTGACACAACACGAAGTAACCATTGCAATTAATTAGAAATTAACAAAAAAAACAACGTGAAAAATGGACATCTATCAGAATGCGCTCCAACTGCTGCTTAGCCTACATGTGGGAGGGTCAAAAAGGACAACCCACAGATGTGACGTCACATGGGAACTATGTATTGCGGTTGTGAAACCTGACACCAGCGTGCCTGACAGAAACTGGACTGTGAGGTGCTCACACGGAGCTGAAAGTTCCTCCTACCTGCAGCCTGAGAGGAGGACGAGTGAGACAGGACTCATCAAGGAGTGACGTGACGTCTGCTCTATGCGACCTAGTTTCAGCACGGCATGAAGTTGCAGCACGCGTTAGCACTTAGCATTACAGTATTAGCATGTTGTTGCGGTCTCCTGTTGTTAAAAGACCAGCGCAAATTCAAAAGCTGTGCATGGACGCGGTTTCACAAGACAGGATCTGCAGCAGCAACACACGTCACTTGAACGGACTAACCACATCATCCGAACGTGAACGAAGAAAACAGCTTGTAAACACCGATCACAGCAGCTGCTACTTTTATCAGGTAATTCAAATAATTCCAGATCAATAACACAAATTGTAGGGGTTTTTAATGATCTCTGAATCATGTCTGAAATGTTGTTGATGTGCAGGCTGCTAAGACGTTTTCCATCACGTCAACACTTCAGCACTTTATGAAAAAACTCAGACTGATACAGTAGTGTCAGCATGTCCTGGAGCCCTGATGATGAGAGATGAGAGATTCAACCACCTCAACTGCTCAAAAAGAGGTATTGTTCTTTTACTATTACTGTACTATTACCTTTTTAATTTAAAATTATAATCTTATTAACTTTTTTTTTACCTCTTTGTGTGTTATTTCCAGAAGTTAGCAGCTGTTCTCTTCCTCTTCAAGGAAATCCACATGCAGCTAAGGAGCTAAGGAGTCTGTGCTGATGACCCTGATGCATGCTCAATAATCCAGGTAAAAATCTAAAAAAAAACTATGTCTGGGCCTCTGGACATTCAAAAAACAAAACAAAACAATTGTAGAAACGTTTCATCTTTCATCAGAAAGACTTCCTCAGTCTGAGGTGCTGTATTCAGCTCAGTCTTATAAATATCACCCTCTCACTGTGGAAACTCTGGAACAACCTGCCCCCCAACATTAGACAGGCCTCCTCCCTTCACATGTTCAAATCCCTGCTAAAAAAATCATCTTTTCTCTATTATTTCAAACTGTGTGAGCTGACGTAGTGTATATATTTTTTTTTTACTGTGTTTTCATTTTAATATTGCTCTTATACATTTTTATTATACTTTTACCGCTGTTAATATCATAATTTTTACCATTGGTGTGTGATACTGTTCTGTACATTTTTAAACCTCTTTTGTGTTGTGTGTGTGAAGCACCTTGATAACAGTTTATCTGTTTTAACTGTGCTATATAAATAAAATAGACTTGACTTGACTCACAGTGGATCAACCAGTTTGTTGATGACAGCTGAAACCAGCTGCTCACATGAGCAAGGAGGACCATCAGCCTAACAATGGATCATTAGCACCCTGATGGTTGTTTGCTATTCACAGAGGGCTGAGTGATACTAGCAACAACAGCATTGTAAGAGGGGGACAGTTGAACCCAGAGGCCTCCACCTCTGTTTAATGATGGACGGTTTCTTTTCACAAAGATGGCCTCCTTTACTCCTCTCTCAAACCATCGTTCCTCTCTATCAAGGATGTGAACATCTTCATCCCTGAAAGAGTTGGCCTATACAAACGTATTGTTCACTTGAAACATTTTCAAAATAATCATTTTATAAGTCTTTTTTGTAAACATATTATTTGTTTAGTGAAGTAAAGACACTATTTTTTTTATATAAAGCAAGTATTTCTTTATTCATTCAACCTTCATTTATGATATTGAAATCAAGAAATACCTTATTTTTTATCAAAAGTATTTATGTTTTATAAAGTCAAGAAAGACCATTATGTTTTTTGAATATTTTTAATTGGTAATTATTTTATTAAAACATTTAAATTTTTTATGTATTGTGACAGAGGGTTCTTGTTAGCAGCTGCTGAAAGTAACTAATAAAGTAACTTAGTAATCTAACTTAGTTACTTTCCAAATCAAGTAATCAGTAACTTAACTAAGTTACTTTTCCCAAGGACTAATCAGTAACTTAACTAAGTTACTTTTTCAATGTAACTATGCCATCACTGTGGGCCACTCTGCTCAAAATGCCCGGGCCGATTTTTTGTCCCAGTCCAGCCCTGGTCGCTCTCCTCTGCTCGTTCAGGATGCCCAGGTTGAACCACCTCCTCCTCCTCCTTGGGACCATCCAGCACAATATCCTTTAGAGAGAAGGTGCCAGATTCACCTGCACTCTGCCTGAACAGGTGCTCTAGTCCAAGCAGTTCAGTGGAGGGGACACTGGCAGGAGCCTGAAAGTTCTTCTCCACAGTCTCTCCAAACAGCTGCTGACAGCGTGTGTTGAGGCGGTCAACAAGTGGTGCAGAGTAGGTGAGGTTTTTACGTCCACTACCGCCAAACACTGCTTGGAAGCGCTGGTCAGCATTCCACCTTGCAATCCCGCTGATCAGTTAAACCTGATAGGGTGGTGCTGCACAGCGGGGACCTAAATGTCTCAATGGAAAGGAGAAATACAAATAACTATTTCCTTTATCAGAATGTGAACACTTTATTGATCCCTGGGGGAAATTTCAATTATTACAGCCGCAAATGTTCAAGTAAAGTGTACTTGTTCAGTGATGGACGACGGCGCGGTGAGTCACCGGGTGAAGGAGCTACTCCTCTTTTCAAAGTCCTGCGTTTATCCCGATCAAGAAGAGGTACTGGCCGGCAGCCTGTTTCTACGTACTGAAGTCCAAATCTTTCCCCGTGTCTATGCAATAACCTTAAAAAGAGGAAGAAAAGTGAGAAAACACGCGGTCGGACACTGTGTTTCCTTCACCTACAGTATGTAGAATGTATTAACATCAACACAGTTCTCACACAACAGTACAGCACCTTTAACATACACAACTTTGAACTGAATTTCACCTTTAGCCTTTTGGAGACATGTTCATAACATTTGACCTCTTTACTTTGAATTACCTGTTCAGTTACAACCAATATTTATTAAACAATCTTTCAAAACAGAATTGTACTCATTTAACTTATTTATAACCTTTTGATCAGTCAGTGAGTTAACACTTTTAGCTCTTCTATGAACTACTTAGTAATTTACTTCATTACTGAAATGATTGACATACCAGTTCCTGTGAAATAGGAATTGGAACGTTTCCTAAGAAATTATCTAAGAAATTAATAATTAATAATCTAAGAAATTATTAACAGCTGCAGTAAATAAAAACAATAACAAAATAATAACAAAACACACGCACCACAGTTAACATCAAACATAGCTGGTTAACGCCAAACACGTGACAGAAGTTCAGCTAACCATGCGAGCTGCGCACGAGCTTCTGCTGCTAACAAGCTAGCTGCTAGCAAAAACACCGGCCATTTCATGTTATCAACACAAATTCATTCATTCATTCAATTCAACCTTTATTTATACAGGCTAGCCTCGTTGAGCCACGGGGACTCATTTACAAGAGGGACCTGTCTCACTCACACCAAACAACCATCCATTCTCACACTCACACCTAGGGTCAATTTAGAGTCACCAATCAGCCTAACAAGCATGTTTTTTGGTCTGTGGGAGGAAACCGGAGTACCCGGAGGAAACCCACGCATGCACGGGGAGAACATGCAAACTCCACCCAGAAAGGCCCCGGACCGGGATTTGAACCGGCAACCCTCTCGCTGAGAGGCAGCAGCTCTACCAGTTGTGCCACCGTGCTGCCCAAATAAAACAAAGAACGTGATAAACTAATATTATCAATCAGTAAAACTGAGTTAAACATCTTTAGCAAGGCAATACAATATATATTTATATATTTTAATACAATAATTACCTTTAAAAAATGAAGAAATTTGAGAAACAACACAGACACTGTTTCCTCCAAATACTGTGTGTAGAATGGAGAACATGGCCGTGTGCGCCCCCTCCTGGACATACTGGGCATTACCCATGATCCTGTTTACAGTAGAACAGAGCAGCATATAGTACTTTCCATCACATCTACGTATATATGAATATATCTGTGGTGCAGAATGTACGGTGGCCCTGAGGTGCAAAACACATTAACAAATAAGGCTAAACACTTTAACAAATAGTTCTGAAACAAATTAACAAATTCTGAAACACTTTAACAAATTCTGAAACACTTTAACATTTTCTGAAACAAATTAACATTTTCTGAAACAAATTAACATTTTCTGAAACACTTTAACAAATTCTGAAACACTTTAACATTTTCTGAAACAAATTAACATTTTCTGAAACAAATTAACATTTTCTGAAACACTTTAACATTTTCTGAAACACTTTAACATTTTCTGAAACAAATTAACATTTTCTGAAACACTTTAACATTTTCTGAAACAAATTAACATTTTCTGAAACAAATTAACATTTTCTGAAACACTTTAACAAATTCTGAAACACTTTAACATTTTCTGAAACAAATTAACATTTTCTGAAACACTTTAACATTTTCTGAAACAAATTAACATTTTCTGAAACACTTTAACATTTTCTGAAACAAATTAACATTTTCTGAAACACTTTAGCAAACGAGAGAATCACACGGAAAGGGAATGTCCTAACGAGGCTGACCCGGAAGTGATGACCCGGAAGTGATGACCCGGAAGCGGTCATTTCGACCCAAGATGGACGACAGTCGAGTCACGTTTTGCCCGTTCTGTGGGACACCTATAAGTTTATTAAGCTGTTTTGTTTTTTGTGCGGTCGATCCTTGGAGTTTTTAAATGGCACAGAGCAGATGGATGCAGGAGAGGGGACATCTCAACAACCGGACAATGCTAAACAAAGTACCGTAAGTGCAGCGTAATGTTAGCTTTTTTAATTAGCCTGTGAATAAAACATATTAGCGCTATTGGTTACCTCATTTTGATTTTTGAGACCGACCTTTTTTAATTTCAGCAGAACAACCTGGCCCATCATATAAATGTTTCAAAGAGTACCGAAGCTCCAAGTCCAAAGAGCGTCAGGATTTTAACTACGGTCCGAGAGGAAAACATAAAGGAAAAAACGTGCAGGTAAGCTGTACTGACCTGACTCGCTGACTGTGAAACTGTACTAGCACAAATATTAGACCATAGAGAAACACATATGTATGTATCGTGTTTATTTATTGATTTTTTTCTACCTCTTATACGTTAAATTGCTCTCATCTTTGTCACAGATAAACATTGGATTGATGGTGCCAAGTGGGACTGGTTTAAAACCTCTAAGAGGGAAAATGGTCCTGTTATTTGTAGACCCAGAGGTAGGAGCACCCGAGATACTGCAACAAGGTGTCCAGAAAATGAGAAGGTTTAACAAGGACATACAAGAAGGACCGTACATCCTGTTGTATCCAGACTGCTCAGAGGAAGTCACTGTGCCTGGATCAGAAAGACCATTCAAACTGGCTCATTATAAAAGGGAACCAGGAAGGCAATATTCCAGAATTACATTGTTTATTTGCCGTAAAACACATTTTAAATGAGGTGAGTGGATGTAAACATTAAATAAAGTATTTTAACTTGTTTCAATCTACTGAAAGATGCCTCCACAGTATCTATATGATCAGTTGTTTATTTTTACAGAAGTGGATGATACCTCAGATTCCTATCCTGAAATTGTCATCACATCAAGGAGCATGGCTGAGTTCAATCAAGCAGACACAGTGGTATATCAAACATTCACAAAACATACATTTTTTATTTTTGGGGGTGGACTACTGCACTTGTAATTTACTTTTTGTGTTGTATTTTGTGCAGACAGTTTCAATTGAAATAACAGAAGGATTTTTTTTATATATGTTTGAGACAAGAAAGTTCATATATGTTTGAGACTTAATAATACCTTACTAACTAAAGTAACTTAAACAAAATTAACTCTTGTTTATTTTAGTTTGTAACTTATCAAATATGAAACCAAAGCAGTTTGCCAGGGCTAAATGTTTTTAGTTTATTTTAGAGAGAGAGAGAGAAAAAGATCATCATTCCGCTGCAGACGAGGGAGGGATGGGGGCGACGTGAAGAAGTGCCTGTGCAGATTACTTCTACTAGCATACTGTATTTAGCTAGTTTATATCAGCACATTACGGTGAAGCAATGAATAACCTGAAAACAACCTGGAAAGCTCTGAGGTTTAGTATCTACACAGTACTAACGTTGTGCACGTTTTATTAAAAGAGGTGGAACACAATCTTATTTATCTTAAATTAGCACAGACAGATACCCTGATGCATGCTCAATAATCCAGGTAGAAAAATCTAAAAAAGCTAAGTGTGGTCCTCTGGACATTCAAAAAACAAAACAAAGCAACAACAAAAAAAACTGCCATCAATCATCAAGCCATCAATCGCCTCTTTCATAGGTGGTGTCCAGCGTGTGTGATCCAACACAAAGACACGCCCACCGGTCTTTACTGGTCCAGTGCGGGCACTCCTTGGTGAGGATCGCAGAGGCAGAGGATGTGAAGTCTCTGAAACACAATAAGGTAAGTACAATTCATCAGTATAAGTTTATAAATTTCCTAAATTTAATCTAGAAATGTAAATACATAGCACTGTGTTTGCTCACCTGTTGTAGAAACTTGGAGTATTTCTGACTGGATTTCCTGCTTTAGGAAGTAACTAGAGGGACTGAAGGCCGGTTGTGCTACTGATGCCTCAGCAAGTGGAACAGCCAAATTTGAGCTCAATGCCACAGGTGGAGTTTGCACTTGTTTGGTGATGAACGATGGCAGAGGAAGCTGTGAAGGAGCTGCTACTTCTCTTTTCAAAGTCCTGTGTTGGTCCCAATCAAGAGGCTGCGGAGGATGACGCCAGAGGGAAATTGCATATCCAAGATGACGTACAGGACGAGAGCCAGGCCACAGGACGAGATCTTGCAGCTCTGTCTTCATCCACAGTTTCTGGTGCCGAGAACAGTTCCAGCTGTTAATGTCATGGTCAGGTTGAGGCAGAGGGACAGCAAAGGGCGGCTGAGCTGAGGGAACTATCATAAAAAAATAAAAATACATGGAATTAGGGTTCCATTAAAAAAAAGACTGTGTTCCAAATATTAGCCACATTGTTTACAAAATATTTGACAAACAGCGTGGAAATGTTGTTAATAAAGCAAACTACTCAGTAAAAAAATTAATTATTTTTTGTATGCAGTCAGTTCTTACCATCTTCAGCACTGTCCTCAAAGGAAAGGTCTTCTGTGCAGAGGTGGAAGCTGCACTTGTGCTGGAATCTGAAAAGGAGCGATATCTTTCAGTTATTTATTTATGGCTTCAGTATAATTTTAAGACAACAGATGAAGTAGCTGTGAAAATTATCCAGACATTGCTATTGATGCAACAAATAGATATTTAAGGGTGAGTTGAAACAAACCTTTAAACAACTCTGTATTCTTTGCACTCTCTTTTTCCTTCAGTAGAAATGACAGCAGTGATGGAAGGGCCACGGATGTCTGTTGTGTGTTTGCCAGGACTGTAAACAATCAGAAGAAAGTAAACAAATGATTTTATGTACCGTAGCTTAAAAACATAAAGCATCAGATTTCTTTTCAGTAATAGAATGTACATTTCTTTACCGTTAACTGTTGAGGATTCTGAATCACCTGATGCGTCTGAACACCTGGACACCGTTGCAGTTGGACCTAAATAAAGATAATGTATCAGTCACTGTATGAATCCCAATTGAACACAACAGGTGGTGTTTAGTGGAAACTCAAAAAGTTGTGCTTTTATTCCTTCTGCTTCTGCCAGAACACAATAGGTCAAGGCTCAGTTTTGGAGGGTTATTCATCGTAAAAGAGAATAACACTCCAGTCCTGAAATCACCTACTTTAAGAAAAACCTGTCTTTGCTCTGTTTGACACTGGGGTTCCCTCTGTTTCCGCTGATCCTGACACTGTGTACACAGAGACAAATATGGGAGAGAGACTAAACACAAGCAGATTATATTTTAGAATTTCATCAAGTGTAACTATAGTGTGCGTACTGCTCTGACGCAGGAGCGTAGTGAGATGCTTAGCATTGCAGCCTCCAATCCTTCGTCCTCCTCCATCACTATGAGAAATCAAAAAATTATATTGTAAAAAAATCAAGGATCAGTTTGGGAGGAATATTCAGTTTTTAAGGCATTTTTTTTCCTTTCATCTTAAACTTGTTAATACAACATTCTTAGTTGCTCACCCAGATGTTTCTGTGGCACACTGGATGGTGTGGTTGTATGACTGGAGGATGATTTCTGTCTCTTGAGCAGGTGCTGCTGCAGCTTCTAGTCTCCCAGCACTTCTGAATCATCTGTGACATCCCCTCCTCTTTGACGAACTGCAGACAAACATTTCGCCGCACAATATCCTCTCTCTATGGCTCAGATTTGTTCTGCACACTAGGATAATTTTTTATCATTTTGGCCTCAGGAGAGGGGTCCTGACGAAGAAATCCAAGGGGTCCCTTGCGGAAAACAACTCTTTGTTTTCCTGGATAAAAGATGGTCTTCTTCTGCATTTTGGCCTAGTATGGAGCAAAAAAGGGTAGATCATGCGTTAAAAAAAATCTGAAAACCTTTTAAATATATTTTGCATAAGAGCTCAACTGATTATTCAACGTACTGATAGTTCAAAAAGTTTAAGGAAACTAGCAGATTGACCTGCAGCAAGGAAACAAAATATATTTTCCATTCTGTTCATTTAGCTCTAAACATCAAAAGGTGCTCAAATGCAGCTAAAGACAGGAAGGACATAAAATATAATGATTTATCTGTTTTTATTTACTTGTACTGCAATCAGATATCAGTGTTTCAACACAGTGTACTCTCTCTCTGATATTATTTTAATTATTATTATTACATTTTGGCAAAAATTGAAACAGAATCTATGATTGTGAAAAAAATGCTGACTTTATCCTCACTCTAATAAAAAACACTGAGCATAATCTGTGAATAAAACATAAAGTAATCCTGATCCTTAAAAGTTAGTGTTTTTTAGGCAGCGTTGCAACACTTACTTTTTAAGAAATCACCACAGTTTTATTGTAAAACACAGACACATAAACCACACATAAAACCATAATGGTTTTATTACTGGCCAACGCCAGACAAAGGAGCACACTGTGGTAGAAAGTAACGCTGCCATTACATGAATATATGTTCGGTCGGAAAAAAACGCGATCATGACGATAAACATGTTTCATATATTTATGTTTTGCCCTCAGCATAACTTACCTTTTAAATGTGAAGGATGCATGTAAAGATCGCTTTTCTTTAGTTTGTTTTCGCGTGTTGTCCATCTCGGGTCGAAATGTCATCACTTCCGGGTCATCACTTCCGGGTCATCACTTCCGGGTCAGCCTCGTTAGGACATTCCCTTTCCGTTTGATTCTCTCGTTTGCTAAAGTGTTTTAGAAAATGTTAATTTGTTTCAGAAAATGTTAAAGTGTTTCAGAATTTGTTAAAGTGTTTCAGAAAATGTTAATTTGCTTCAGAAAATGTTAATTTGTTTCAGAAAATGTTAAAGTGTTTCAGAAAATGTTAAAGTGTTTCAGAAAATGTTAAAGTGTTTCAGAAAATGTTAATTTGTTTCAGAAAA
>JBBPBX010087815.1:0-14626 GCA_038048925.1 Garcialebias charrua
ATATATATATATATATATATATATATACAGTATATAAATACTGTATGTATATATATATAATGTATATATACTGTGTATATATATACTGTATATACAGTATATATATAATAATAATAGATAGATAGATAGATAGATAGTGACAGAGAGAAATATGTTTATAAAAAAAGCTACATACTGTACCCCAGTTTTAATAAACTAAATCAATAAAAAAACAAAGATTTTGTTGCTGTGTTCTTTCAAATAGAAACTGATTTCACCGCATGTTCATGAAAAATCATCAATTTAAATGTTTGCATGAAAACATGGTGACTATGAGAACTGTTTGTTTTCATCAACTCCCCCTGTGAGCATCGAATCTCATTATGTAACAAAACCAGAATATGAACAAGTCCAGCTGTAGTGCATCAACCCAGGTTTGACTCTTCTCAAGAGCTGAGTGTCCCCAGCACGCAGCTGTTTTCCTCTTCTTCGGACCGTAGGTCTCTCTGGGTGTAAATTCCTCGTCTGAAGACCATCGACAATGTTTCAAAACTAGATGCGTAACACAGATAAAATGTCACACACTGCAGCAAAGTATTATAACATAACTTATTGAAAGGGTTATACATAATTTACGATACTTTATTACAAATACGCAAAGATTTGAGAAGGAAACAGTCCATCCTCCGGTGACTGCGCCGACGCCATTACAGTACTGTGTTTACATGCATGCGCGTTCACGAGAGGCCAAGCTGTGGAGGAGGAGCTAAGGAGGCGGAGTTGCAGGTCAGCCAGAGTGCAAGGGGGAGGAGGGAGAAGGGTCTCTGCTCAAAATTTTTCTAAGTTTCAGTGCTTTCCACAAACCGCAGACTGTGCCTTTAACTGTATGTTGCGTTACAGAGTCAAATTGTCTCGAAACAAAACGTGCACAATATTTTTCTGGCTTGGCTCTCGTCAGGGGCAGACGCGTGTCCTTCCCTCTCCCGTCTTCCCCCACCCTCTGCTGCTGGCAGCTCCACAGAAGAGCATCTCGAACGCAAATTAAGATGGATTGGAGGTTTGGGCATTTGATTCTACAAAGAAGATCCCCACAGAAGAAGGCACAGGGGAGCCTTTCCACCCGCACAGAGTGACGGAGGAACGCCACAGATTCCGTGATGGTTTCCGTGGATTTCTGGGAATGCTCTGGGAGGTGATTAATCTTGGATTATATTGGGAGTATGATGGCTGCGCTTTACTTTTTGGCGTTTGTGGAGCACTGGTCCATCGAAAAAGAGGGGGACTTCAGCAGGACTTACTGAAGCACCCGACGTCTGGTCTGCGCTATGACCTCGAACAAACAGCTGTGTGCGAGCCTATCCGGGAGGTGTACAGATCACCCTTGGTCTTGTGGACTCTGTTCGCTGTCAAACATCAGAACTCAGCTGTGTGAGAGCTCTTTCTGAGGGGGAGCTGGTCACCCTTGGTTTTCAGGACTCGGGTTGCTGTGGTTTTACATCTGAGGTCGGAGCTGGATCAGTGGAAAAAGTCCCGAATTGGATATTTGGACAGAATTGCCCTCACAGACTGAAGGCTGCAAAAAAAAAAGTGTCTGCCTGATGTGGAAATATTTTGTGAATTCTTATCTGACTCCCTTGGAAACAGCCTTGGACAAGCTGGATATCTAAATTCTCCTGAATTGCTTACTGTGGAAAACACAGCTGTCTCTGTCTTGTCTGCTTACCCCCCCCCTCCCCCCGGAGAACTTTTCTATGACCGTTAACGGAGTCCCGGAATGTGTCATGGACAGAAACCTCCCTGCCTCGGCCCATCTCTCTCAACATGCAATATGTTACTGTAACTAAATGTGCTTAAGATATGGTTTTTACTGGATCATGCGGTGTCTTGAAGACAAAACGTGATTCATTTTTTTTTAATATCAAACGCTGTACAACCCCCATGGTTTCTTACCCTGTTCTTCCCACCTTTGACCTTCATCTGGGGACAGATGAGAGCGGCCGCGCTATGAGCATATCATGTGTTGATAAACATATCATGTGTTGATAAACATATCATGTGTTGATAAATATGTCATGTGTTTTGATAAGCAGCAGCTTATTGCACTCAAACTCTCTCCTGGATGACTGTAATTACATATTTACGCTGTATCGGTGAAAATTGATGCAATGTTAATAAACCTATCTTGTATCTTGTATCTTGTATCTTGTAAAGCAGTGACTGTCGTAAAAAAAGAAGCGGAACGCGGCATTAGCTTTAAGTGGAGGCAGCGATTTATTCTAAACACAAACGGGAATATTATATTAACTGTATGTTGTGTTACAGAGTCAAATTGTCTCGAAACAAAACGTGCACAATATTTTTGCAGCAGTGCCTGCCGTAAAGCAGTGACTGTCGTAAAAAAGAAGCGGAACGCGGCATTAGCTTGAAGTGGAGTCAACGATGTCTGTCGTGAGGAGATTTTTCAAAGTGGCTGACGAAGATATTGCGTTTGCAAACTGTACGATATGTAAAGTTCTTATTTCAAGAGGAGGTAAGGAAAAGGCTGCATTTAACACAACAAACCTGATTAGGCACCTCAGAAACAAACACCCGACACAATACACAGAGTTTAACCAGACAACCCAGCCAAAGACGAGCCAGCTCACGCTGCAAGAGACTTTAAAGAGGAAAGAAAAAATGTCCCGTGACAGTGAGAAGGCGCAGGGCATCACAGCTAAGATAGCACAGATGATTGCAATGAGTGACCAGCCATTTGCTCTTGTAGAAGACCCGGGATTCCTTATGCTTATGGAGTACTTAGAGCCCCGTTACGAAATGCCCTCTCGCCACTATTTCACCGAAAAATCACTGCCTGCGCTTCAAAATAAAATTCATAACAAACTACAGGACCTGTTATCAGACGTGCCCCATGTTTTGTTTACCACAGACATCTGGAGTTCGTCTGTCTCCCATGTCACTACTAAGCCTCACAGCACAATGGATTGACTCTAGTTTTGTTTTACGTCGTGCGACCCTGCATGCCCAGGAGTTTTGTGGATCCCACACAGCAGAGCGCATTCAACAGGAGATGGAAAAGATGCTAAACAACTGGGGAATCGATAAGCAACGGGTCCACGTCATTTTGCGTGACAACGCTGCAAATATGAAGAAAGCTATGGGGAGTATGGGAGTGTGGAGTGTGGGTTGTGTCGCACATTCTTGCCAACTCTGCGTGCATGAGGGCCTGCTTTCCCAGCGCAGTGTGGCAGACACCCTGGCCAACGCGAGGAAGATTGTAGGCCATTTCAAACACTCACCACTGGCCTACTCTCGCCTTGAAGACATCCAGATGGACCTGAAAATGGATATAAAACGCCTACAACAAGACGTGAAGGTGAGATCCCTCTCATAACATTATCCCACCCCTCTTATTTATTCTCATACACTCATAGGTTGCTAATACTGTACTTCACTTCTGCTCTTTTCATATTCAGACGAGATGGAATAGCAGTCTCTACATGTTGCAGAGCCTACTAGAACAAAAACGGGCTCTGAGTGTCTTTGCAGCTGAGCGCACTTTACCAGCAACACTGACAGCCAGTCAGTGGGAATTGATGAAGAAGACAGCTGATGAGCTTGCCCCCTTTGAACAGCTGACCAGGGATGTGAGCAGAGAGACTGCAAGTGCAGCTGATGTGATCCATGCCATAACAGGTCATTTGAATTTGTATTTATATTGTAACATTTATTGATATTGTTTGAAACTAACCATTCATTCATTCATTCATTCATTCATTCATTCATTCGCAGGTCGCTTTCGTAAATGAGCCCATGAGGCTCAAAAGATTTACCTGACTAAATAAAGGTTGAATGAATGAATTCATTCATTCATTCATTAGTCCTCAAACGTATTCTGTCTCGGGAGGAGGATAAGGAGCAGGGAATCAAGACCATGAAGAAGACTCTTCTTGAGGCAGTCGAAAAACGCTTTGCTGATATTGAAACTGAGCCACTCTTCTACATCGCCACTCTTATAGATCCCAGATACAAAGATCGGCAAGTACAGTAAAATTACAATGCACCTTTTGTACATTAAGTTTATATAAAGTCAAATCATTACCAGCCAACGCCAATATTAAGCCAATTTATTTGTTTATTTCTCTTTTTGTTAACATCTGGTTCTATAGTTAGATTTTTAATTGTTTATTAATCAAGGCAGTGACCTAACTGAGGAGCGGTGCTATGTGGCATCTCTTGTCCTATGTTGTTTTTAAAAGTGTGTTATTTTTGTGTATTTTTAGTTTCTTCACAAAGTCAGCCAACATGACGCTTGCAAAGGAACACCTCATCCAGGAGGTGGCAACGAGAGCCACCAGTGCAGTGCTAGAGGAAGGAGGGACTGCAGCAGAGCCAGTAAGCAAGGCACCACGGAGTGAAGCAAGCAGCAGCCTGGACAGCACCTTTGAGGAAATCTTACAAGAGAGGCAGTCACAGGCCCGTTCCGTGAGTAGCACATCAGCAGAAGTGCAGGTACAGACCTTCCTCTCAGAGCAAACCACCCCTAAGAAAAGCAACCCACTTCAGTACAGGAAAGAACATGCTAATCAGTTCCCCTCCATGGCTGCTGTTGCAACCCAGTACCTATGTGCTCCTTGTAGCTCTGTGGACAGGGAGAGGCTGTTCAGTGCTGTTGCTAATATCCTTGATGAGCACAGGAACAGACTCAAACCTGAAAAGGTAGAGATGCTGGTTTTCATAAAGAAAAACATACACTTCCTTCTGTGAAGCCACAAGAGGGGAGTTAAGGAGTGCTGTTCAGAAAAGCACGTTACTAGCCTTATTTTATAAAACTGACACTTTAAGTTTCTTATTTGTGTACATGCCTGCTCAGTATTTTAAGTTGAGCTGCTTATTTTAAATTAGAGATTTTTATTTCATACTGTTGGACTAAACTTCATTGTGAAGAATTTATTTCTTATTACTTGATTGTTCAAGCTACCTCACAGCCTTATTTTATAAAACTGACACTTTTAAGTTTCTTATTTGTTTACATGGCTGCTGAGTATTTTAAGTTGAGCTGCTTATTTTAAATTAGACATTTTATTTCATACAGTTGCACTAAACTTCATTGTGAAGAATTTATTTCTTATTACTTAATTGTTCAAGCTACCTCACAGCCTTATTTTATAAAAATGACACTTTAAGTTTCTTATTTGTTTACATGGCTGCTGAGTATTTTAAGTTGAGCTGCTTATTTTAAATTAGACATTTTTATTTCATACCGTTGCACTAAACTTCAATGTGAAGATTTTTTTAAAAATCTTATTACGGTACTTGATTGTTCAATCTACCTCACAGAAGTACTTTGTTAAATGTTCAGGTAAATAAAATAAAAATTAAGGGACATCTGGATCTGTTTCTTTTTTTTCTTTTTCATTTAAAAAATGTATTTTAGAAGTATCGGATCGGGACTCGAAATCGGCCAATTCTCAAATTAAAGGACTCGGGGTCAAAAAAACCTGATCGGGACATCCCTAATATTAACTTTACCCAATGAACAGGTGACATTTTAATAACCACCAACAGTGAATTTAGGAGGGGCTTTTTACAGTTTTCTGATTTAGTGATAGACTCATATCAGCATCACTGATTTTAACTATTTTACTTTCCAGACAAGGTGTGATTACCTGGGCTCTTTCTCATCTACAGCATAAGGAAAAATTTGCTCTTTAACGACTTTTGTAAAAAAAATAAAAAAAAACATTTATTAACATATCCCAATATAATTAGGACATACACTTACAGCACAACTTACACAACTTACAGAAAGATCTGAAACTATCAACATTCATCTCTCCTGGATCCTTTATGTCAACCGTAGTAGAAAATGTCATCAAGAAACTTGACCATTGCAGATGTTTCTAACCACTACTTATCCAATATACATGTCATTGTTGGTTTTTTTTGTCTGCTTGTTTTGTATATAATGTATATAGAAATCTGTCATATCCTGTTGGTTTTGAACTGTCAACATCTGTTTACTGTGATTGTAGTTTTCTTTATTTTCTTTTTGATAAGTGCAAATGCCTATTGCCAATGTGACGTGTGCTGCTGACCACTTGACCAGGTCACCCTTGTAAAAGAGATCTCGATCTCAATGGGCTCTACCTGGTTAAATAAAGGTGATTGATTGATTGATTGATACACAAAAAACATGGCTAGTCAAAAAATACAAATCAAAAAAGGCGTTCAATACTGAGCAGAGACACTGACATTATGTTTTCTCACTTTGAAACAGAACAAATGTGGTTTAATGAAGAGACTTGTTGACATTATGAATGTTTTTGTGATGCTCTCATTTTGTTTAGATTTGTTTTTCTTTTATTGGCTTATTTTTATTGGCCTAAAGATGCATCATGTGACTTTTTAATTTACTGCACCTGTGCAGCTTTGATTAATAAAAGGTGTGTGCTCCTGCAAACAACACTCTGGGAGAGTGAGGTGAAGCAACATGAAACCAAACTATGTTCAAGCGTCACGTTTAATAAAAATAAAAAGGAGTTTGTGTTAACCACAGGCATAACACAAACTCCTTTTTATTTTCTCCAATAAAAGACAAACGTAAAATAAGTTGAACCAGGTGAGAATCGAACCCGAGTCAAGATAAAATTTAGAATGGGAAGCCGACACTCTTCCACTCAGCCACGGAGGTGTATTGGTTTTTCAGGAGTCCACTTTTCCTATAAAGGAATCG
Source organism: Garcialebias charrua (assembly GCA_038048925.1). NCBI lineage: Eukaryota > Metazoa > Chordata > Actinopteri > Cyprinodontiformes > Rivulidae > Garcialebias > Garcialebias charrua. Next base: position 6,713 of record JBBPBX010087815.1, read on the forward strand.
CCCCTCGTAACATCCTGGCTACGCGCAGGAGTTAGAGAATATTAGTTATATTTTAAAATCCTGGATACGCGCAACAGTTAGAGAATATTAGTTATATTTTAATGAAATTCAGCTCGCGTTGAAAGGCAGAAATGCTCTGTATGGGTGCGCGCTTCTCAAATGCGAACCACACGAACCCGGGTTAGAAGGCGGGGCGGGCCGTTGACGGCTGTGCAATGCGAAAACGGCTTGTGTCTCTGTCAGTGTGTTGGTCACCCAGGGTTTGATGTCTCTGACCAGGGTTTGATGTCTCTGACCAGGGTTTGACGTTTGTGACCAGGGTTTGATGTCAGGTGTTTGTCACAGACAACCTGAAGTCTTGATGGATGTCAAGTTTGTTCCAGCTTTTTGTTTTAACTCACACAAGAGGCTGAAGGCTGCCTCAGACAGGAAGTAGTGCTGAATGGAAGCCTAACCCTCATCAGTGTGTTTGGACAGTCTGGTGCAAGGACTTGTCCTTTGGCAGTCCAAAACTTTTTGTATCCATTTTCTTGGAAATATTTTTTAGATACAGAATCAACTTGGAGGTCACAAAGTTCATCTTCACAGCCAAGGAGATGTGCACGGCCAGTGATTTTAGCAAATAAATAAATAAATACACCCATCCATCCATCCTCACCCGCTTCTTCCTTTTTGGGTTGGGGTCGCTGGTGTCCATGTCCAGTCATCACTGTGCAAGAGGCGGGGGACACCCTGGACAGGTCGCCAAGTCCATTTTTAACAGGTGGTTCAGCTGACGTGCACAGCCGGTGACAGGTTGTCCGTCTGAGATTAACGCAACTTTTTTAAATAACCGGCCGTTCTGACCTGCCGCCTCCTCAAAAAGTAGATGAACACAATTTTTATATTGTGCATTTTTATTTAGTTTTCTTTGTGATATGATTCGTAAAACCACATCAAAGCCCGTGAACGGCCAGGACCACACTAAGCACATGGCCCGGCTCCAATTCGGGTTATAAATGAAAGCTCTATGTGGTTACATTTGTGTTGTATATTTAATAAAACATGAGCTAAACCAAGAGCAACAAAAATGTCCTCTCTTCTCACTCAGGCAGCGAAAGCTGAGAGCGGGACTGACGTCCTTAAAGTGACAGTACAGATTTTAGTTTTTAACATATTACGTTAAAGACAACTTTTAAAACACAACTAAAATGAGGGTTATTCAGTGTTAATCAGGATTTGGTGAAATTTCAAACATATTTAAAATAAAAGCATATTTTCTGAAGTTGTTACACAGACAAATAGATATTACAACCTCTAACCTCTGAGCAGACAAATTATGCGTCTGTCTATATTCTGTTTGTTTGTTTTTTTTACTTCATTTTGTATGTTGCCTATGTGTTGCCTGTTGTTTGTACAGCACTTTGGTTGGCCTTGTTGCTGTTTAAAGTGCTCTATAAATAAAATGGTATGGTCTGTCTTTTTCTTTTATCATGCCCTCTATCAATTGTATATGTAAAAGAACAGTTCACGGACTTGGATACTTTTTGTCTCATGCCTACATTGTGAGTAACTCTCCACCGCCAGAAGCCACAGACCTGAGATCATCCAGTCTAATGGACACATTTTCCTCCAGAACACCGGCTGCTGTCTGTCAGCTGCAGCTAGCTCGCTCAGCGAAAACAAAACACATTTTGTACTTGACTACAAACCCCGTCACCCAGTCCAAAAACGAATGAAACCAACATAATTCATTTTTAAGTCAAGTGGATGAATTCAACATTTTCCCCAAGTTTAAAACCGTAGTACTGTCATATATTATTTTGCGGTTATTTACTAAAACAAGCGTCTTTTCTTTCCTTTGTGTAGCAACGGGAGCTCGCTAGCGTTAGCTTAGCAGCCCTGGCCTTAAGGTGGACTGTGAGCCACCTCGAGCACAGAGAAGGTAGAGACTAAAGGCTTCTGCAAGTGTAAACATTAATATATGCTCGATAAGCCTGAGAAATGACAGCGCAGATGGTTGAATGTTCGGTGGTGTAAATGATTTTCTCACCCTCCACCTCTCCCTGTGATGTTTCCTGCTGTTGGTCCGCCATCTTAGCTGCAGAGATCTGTTTCCTGCTCCTGCGTGACGTCACTCATCACTTCCGACGGGACCCAAGAGAAAGGTTTTTTTTTAATTATTATTATTTTAACCATTAAAGCTGCACTATGTAACTTTGTAATGCAGTCTAACTTTTCTAACAATATATTCTCAACATATTTCTTCACTCTGTCACGATTTACTGACAGACTGATGTTAGACAAAGTAATCTCTGAAAAAAACTATAGTCCCCTTGCTATAGAGCTTGGGCAATGACGTCACGACGAATGCGACGCCGCCATGTTTTCGGACATCCTTGACCAAAACAAACATGGCGTAAAACACCACACGAAGAACAAACATGGACCGCGAGAAACAGAAGATAAAGATTCGTTACCGCGACAAAACTGAACAAAGAAGCGAAGCAGCGCTATCTTGTTAAAACTGATTCCATTGGGCTGGATCCAGATGAGCACAGGCAGTGGACCGGTGATTTCAACGAGCTACCGCAGCTCCCGACATGAGCTACCTTGTGTGCGGTCTGAGTGCCTACACATGTGAGCAGTTCAGGAATTATAAATCTCTGCAAAGTCATCTTCAGTTCACAAATGGATGGGTGCAGGACCTGCAGATTTCTCAAGTCAACGACCAAAAAACTGTTGTTCTCACGAAGGTAGGTGAACACACAGGGACGTTGACATGTCGCAGCTGCTGCTGCCATTTTCTTCTCAAACTGCTGTGACAGGTTTTTAATTTCTGTAGATGCGTTTTGAGACAATTTTTAGAAAAACGGATCAAAGTAAATCACCCCGAGTTTTTCTAGTGACCCCTTAAAAAGATAAGCTGCCATGAAGAACATTATTTTCTCTGCCCTTGTTCCAAAATTGATAATGATTTTGTTGAGGAGGTTTGTTTACAAAACAGATGTGCACAAAGTTTTTAAATTGTTCTAATGGGTTCTAACCCACCCATCTGCACATCCATCCACACATTCATCCATCAATCCACACATTCATCCATCCAGCCATCCATCCACACATTCAAACATCCACACATTCATACATCCAGCTATCCATCCATCCACACATTCATCCAGCCATCCACACATTCATCCATCCACACATTCATCCATCCATCCACACATTCATACATTCATCCATCCATCCACACATTCATCCATCCAATATAATATTAATTTATACCTTTTCTGCTACTTTAGAACAGGCTATTTACCATAAGTTTTATTAGGTTTTTAGAATGTACTGTATTTGTAACCTAACCTATGGAAAAAGTAGTGATGTGAAGGTAATGGATTTTACAATTTTATGTTGATTAATGTAGCAGAAATTTTCTATTTTTCCCCCTAGGTTCTGCACTCTCAGCGCCTGAATGAAGCACCACTCCAACCATGGGTGATTCTACGTTCCACGGGACAAGTAGACTGTGCACAGTCTAATGCCTCTGCTGTTATGTCCTCCAGTGTCACCAGACCAGCTCTGTCATCTGTGCGCAATGTGTGCTACCCCAGAAAAACAACAAGCACAGCTGCCATGAAATGGGGGGTCGATCATGAAGAGCAAGCAAGGGAAACGTATGTCAAACTGTCAGCATCGCAGCATGACAACTTCAACCTAGAAAAATGGATTTATAATAAATCCAGAATTTCCAGAGGTTGGTGCATCTCCAGATGGCATCATCCACTGCTCATGTTGTGAGAAAGGATGTCTGGAAATAAAATGCCCATTTAAGCACCGCGACAACTTCATCATGCAGGCCTGTGCAGATGACAGCAACTTTTGTCTTTATCAAAGTGATGGGAAATTAAACTTGAAGCAAACACACAAATACTACAGGCAGGTACAAATGCAGATGTTTGTGACCAAGTCAGCTTTTTGTGACTTTGTGGTGTGGTCACAGAAAGACTGTGTTGTTGTACGAGTATTTCCCGATGTGACCTTCTGGACCACCCTTTTGACAAAATCACAGGAGTTTTTTTTGAAGGTGTGTTTACCAGAACTTGTAGCATGTCACTACCAGAGCGGCCGCCTCTACAACCTGTGATAATCCTTTATCAGAGCAACACTCATCTGGTCCAAAACAGAAAAAACAGAAAATAGCAAAAAAACGTTTGTGGTGCTTTTGCAAAGGTCCTGAGGAGAAGGATGACATGGTGGCCTGTGACAATGAGAACTGCAAAATCCAGTGGTTCCACTTGACATGCGTGGGGCTCACTCAGGCACCGTCGGAGACTGAGCCGTGGTTATGTGCCACATGCACAAAAATGTCTTGCTGAATCAGTTGTCACTGACAGCTAATTTCCTAGCTAGGTGCAGCATATGGAGGGAGGGATATGTTGAAGAATGAGGAAGTGGCAGCTAAGCACTGCTTTCTGACTTTATGCAGGTTTTTTATGCAATGATTACAATTTATTCTTTCTGTATGTGTTGTGTGTGTTATGTTTAATTTTGTGGACCACAAGTCTGTTGAATAAAGTTGATGATGATGAATAAGCAAAAGGTACTATTGCTAATTTGTTTTTTATTCTGACTCAGTGGTTCGGGAATCAGAATTTATTCTCAAAATTTTTGTTTGATATTTCATTGGTCCTAGTTCTCATTAGTTGCAAAGCATGCTTACATTTTCTAAAACTCACTTTGTTGTGCAAATATCAGATAAAATTGCACCTTAACATGTAATTTTAGCACATTGTTAATGTGAAATATATCTGCAAAAATCTAAAAAAGCTAAGTCTGGTCCTCTGGACATTCAACTTTTGAATGTCCAGAGGACCAGACTTAGCTTTTTTAGATTTTTCTACCTGGATTATTGAGCATGCATCAGGGTATATCTGCAAGAAGTTTTCATTTTCTGTGTTTATTGTATTTGAACTGTATTTATTCTTGTTAACACTACAAATGTCACATATTTTACCCATGTGGTGACGGATAATCTTAAACTCGGTTGATCTGTTGTGTTACTGTAACTTAGACATGTTCAACATTATTTCACAAGAGACTACAAACTGAATTAATCTGCAATCATTTATTTACAGCATGCAGCATCGAAGTAACACTTGGGCAAAAGTAGATACATTTTCACGTTCAGTTCATCAGTCAATGTTCACACAGATAATAATTCATATTTTCAAAACAACACTGGGGCCTTGCAAACAATAATGTCTCTCTGGCCAGTGCACCAAAGGGCTGAGGTGTGTAAACATTACACCTATAGTCTTTCTAAATGTGGTGGACACAAGCTTTCGGTTGATGCAGAGCAGGTGTGCAATGTGCTGGATTAGCAGATTAAGCCTCAAGCGCATTAAAGTTAGAAGGAGCATCTGAAAATGTGAAAGATTTCTTCCAGGCTGTGGAAGACAGGGAAGCAGCTGAGCCAGCACACCCATCACAACAGCCAAACATGGAAGCCCAGTGTAATACTTGACAATTGCATCATCTTTTAAGAATTGCTCATTCATTTTCTTTTGGGACAGCTCTTCCTTCAGGATCCTGTTTTCCTCCAGCAAGCGATTAATTTCAGCACCTCTGAGGACACACAGTCCACATTCCTGCAGTGTTTCAGCACTGTCCTTTAGTGCAGCTTCATCACCCTTTGACCCCGCGCCGGTTTCATCCACCTCGGACCTCTGTACACCTTGAACCACGTCGGACCCCTGGGCTGTTTCATCCTCAGAAAAACTCTGAGCAGCTACACCTGGAGGAGCAGTTTCATCCATCTCTGATGTCTGGCTACGCAGATCTGGTGGTGTGGCAGGTGCAGTGTTGTCCTCTGTGGTTGACTGGTGTCTCTTGGTCCGACGGGCAAATCGGGCAGTGTTCATTGTTTTGACTTCGGTGTGCCCGAGATGTAAAGAGGGTACCCAGTCAGGATCACAATGTAGGAATTCATACGCTGGCTTGCCTAAGAAGAGATAAAAGAACTTGATTAGATGATCTAGCTAGCCAGCCAGCTAGCTGTTTGTAAACGATCCTGTGTTACATATGAGCAGTTAATAAGTGTAATATTATTTATTTAAACCTTACCTGTGTGGAAATGCTTCGAACACACAAACATGTGTCTGGAAATACTCCTGAAAGTGATGTTTGTTCGTTTAACAGGTCATGTCACCATGTCTCTGTTAGCTCAGCAACCTGTGTTCCTCTGTGTTGTTTTCATGCCGGAAAGATGAAAAAACGGACTCCATTTGCAATACGGCTCCCCCTGCGATCGTGAGAACGATTGTGACAGTTCACAACACAACAAGCATTCACCATTTCAGCGTATTTCACCTAGGATAACACACTACAACTAACGCAAACCCCGGTCACGTCAGACTCCGTGTCCGAAAGTACCGGGATGCTTTGCGCGATCCCGGTCCGCTGACGTCACGATTCCAAGCTCTATAGGGGACTATAGTCCCCACCCGTGTTGCAGAGCTGCCACGGGTGCTGCCAGTTTTGGGGGATGCCGTTGCAACATTTTGTAAGACTTATATTGCCTGTAATAATATATTTATTTGGCACATTAGCCATGTGAGACATTTAATATTTTTTCGTAAAAGTACATGTATGGCAGGTAAGACAATAGATTATAGTTAATTTCATTACATACATTTATTTTTTTCTGTAAACATAAAACTTACATAGTATATTGGTTTCTGTTTACACATTTTACATAGTAATAACACTGCATTGTAAAAGAAGTGTTCATCTTTTAGTTCACACTGTTGTGTATTTTTCTTGATTTAATTTTTAGTTTTTTTTCTTTGAGTTACTTCAATCCGAGTTGCTCCAGACCATCATGGGAACAAAGAGGTGGAAAAGCAATTTCTTTATGTTAGTTTCAGTTAAGTTTTTGTTGTGTTCTCCCCTACATTTCTATGTGTTTTGGGGGCTGATCAGCTATTATTTAAGTTTCCATTTGTGTCCTTTATGTAAGTCTGTATGTTTGTGTTCTCAGTCTGAATAAAGTATTGTTACCCTGACCTCTTAAAATTTGCCCCATTTTGTGACTTCTTTATGTACCCAAAATTGTGTATTGAGGTTAAGTAACAAAATATTATATTTGAAACCAAACCTGTGCCTGACTGTCCTTTTACTGCATGGTCCATCACACTGTGCACATCCCTCCTCACTCTATTTCAGATAGAAATAGGCTCCAGCAATAAAAACAAACAGTGAATTTGGTTGCAATGTCTTTATTTACAAAGGCTACTCAAATCTAGCAAACACCTTCATGTTCCTGTCATCACAAATTTCTCTGCAGAACTTTTCATGGTCCTCCTTCATTTTGAAAATAAAAGAGAATTGTTCTGCTGGAGAACGTTCATTCATTTCCTCAGTCCAGCTGTTGAGGGCCTGGAGAGCTTCTTCCTGGTCTTGATCATCATAATCAAGGACAGCAGGAATTATGATTTTTTTTTTTAATAGTTTGATTATAGTTGAAAAAACAAAAACGTGTGATCAACATCCACCAGGATTTTTTTTAGAATTTTTCAGCTCCACTATTTCTCCAGAAATGTTGAGTGATATTACAACGAAAGAAAATATGATATCCGAGCGGACCTCCTGCAGTGCGACTCTGTGCAGGATGGGGAGAGGCAGGACGCAGCAAAGGTAGACTCTCAGTGGAGAAACGCAGACTGGTATGCCTTTTTTCACCTATATTGCAACTACTTATTTACAAATGTAATGTATTTGAAGCTAATAAAAAAAAAATTGTACTACATTTGTAGCAGTATTTTAGAATTAAATTGAGAAAGTTTGGGAGGCTACTAGTCCGACCTCTTATTCTCTGCTCACATCAATAAGATTTTTCTGATATTATATACTGCCATATATATATATATATATATA
>JBBPBX010087817.1:0-14626 GCA_038048925.1 Garcialebias charrua
TACTCTATTAATGGAAAACTTATTAACTTTTACGATTCAGCTTTAAAAAAAACGTGCAGGGAGCTTCGTGGCTTTGAGCATGTCCGATTGCGTTTGAGATCTATCATTTTAAGACAGTAAATCATCCAAAGCTCTCATTAATAAACCCTCCATGAATAAAAACACATACTGATGTTACTTGATCGCGCCGACATAATTTAAAAATACCTAAATAGCACTCCGTGTTGACTCGGGTATCTATGCTAATGTCTGTTAGCAAGCAGATGTCGGCAGATAGTCCAGGTCACGTCTGACATATATCTTTTTTAAACAGTAAATCATCCAAAACTCTCATTAATAGACTCTCCCCTAATAAAAACAAACAACAAATCGTACCTGGTCGCGCCGACATAATTTAAAAATACCTAAATAGCACCCGTGTTGACTCGGGAGCTATGCTAATGTCTGTTAGCAAGCAGATGTCGGCAGATAGACCTCACGTCTGACATATATCTTTTTTAAACAGTAAATCATCCAAAACTCTCATTAATAGACTCTCCCCTAATAAAAACAAACAACAGATCGTACCTGATTGCGCCGACATAATTTAAAAATACCTAAATAGCACCCGTGTTGACTCGGGAGCTATGCTAATGTCTGTTAGCAAGCAGATGTCGGCAGATAGACCTCACGTCTGACATATATCTTTTTTAAACAGTAAATCATCCAAAACTCTCATTAATAGACTCTCCCCTAATAAAAACAAACAACAAATCGTACCTGATCACGCCGACATAATTTAAAAATACCTAAATAGCACCCGTGTTGACTCGGGAGCTATGCTAATGTCTGTTAGCAAGCAGATGTCGGCAGATAGACCTCACGTCTGACATATATCTTTTTTAAACAGTAAATCATCCAAAACTCTCATTAATAGACTCTCCCCTAATAAAAACAAACAACAGATCGTACCTGATTGCGCCGACATAATTTAAAAATACCTAAATAGCACCCGTGTTGACTCGGGAGCTATGCTAATGTCTGTTAGCAAGCAGATGTCGGCAGATAGACCTCACGTCTGACATATATCTTTTTTAAACAGTAAATCATCCAAAACTCTCATTAATAGACTCTCCCCTAATAAAAACAAACAACAAATCGTACCTGATCACGCCGACATAATTTAAAAATACCTAAATAGCACCCGTGTTGACTCGGGAGCTATGCTAATGTCTGTTAGCAAGCAGATGTCGGCAGATAGACCTCACGTCTGACATATATCTTTTTTAAACAGTAAATCATCCAAAACTCTCATTAATAGACTCTCCCCTAATAAAAACAAACAACAGATCGTACCTGATTGCGCCGACATAATTTAAAAATACCTAAATAGCACCCGTGTTGACTCGGGAGCTATGCTAATGTCTGTTAGCAAGCAGATGTCGGCAGATAGACCTCACGTCTGACATATATCTTTTTTAAACAGTAAATCATCCAAAACTCTCATTAATAGACTCTCCCCAAATAAAAACAAACAACAGCTCGTACCTGATAGGCAGTAAGATGGTCGCTGCAGACAAGACTCTCAGTAGGAACCCATCGGTCACAAGTTCTCTGTACTTCCATTCTAGGCAAAGTTTCTCATCTTTTGGGAATTTGTGAAGGCTCACTTGTTCACTGCTGATATTAGAACACCCAAATGCGCTACAACGTGATGGCATTTTTCAAGTTACACCAAAAAAAAAAGAGTCGATCTTTCACCAAACAAAGGGGCAAGCCAGGCTCCGCCTTTTGCCCAGTGCCCACGTGTACGTCACATGAAGATTTGCATAAGTTCACGGGGCGTGTCCCAGAGAATTTATGGTAAAAAATTACCATAAATTGGAATGAAATTTTAATATATTTATAATTTATTATGCAAAAACGACCAGAGCTCAATGATATAAGATATATATGTTCTGACAAATATTCAAATTTACAAAATCATGTCACAATCCCTTTAATCACTTGGGAGACTGAGCTTAAAAAAAAAAGGGGGTAGAGAAACTGCTGTGAATTTGTCAGCTTAAATTAAAGACTCTTGTTAAATAAATAAAAAAAAGTTTCAATCCTTTTTTCTAACACTATGTCCATTGTAGTTTTATTTAATGAGATTATCTCGGCTTTGCGTGTTTCTCTTCTGCTGTTCCAATTCAGCCAAATGAGCTCAATGCTGTCAAGCTGTAAATGAATCAAACAACGAAAGTGAGTTTTAATTAAACCAGAAATATTATTGTATTAAGACTTTTAAGTGGTGAATAAGTATGAACCTGTTTATTGTTTAAGGATTCGATAAATCTTCCTCTTTGAGTATTAGAAGAGATTGTCAGGAGCAGAACGCGGCAGCGCTGCTCCGTGCCAGTGCGACAGATGGCATGTTTGGGTCCACTTGCCAGAGGGAGACTTCACTCAGTTTCAATGAGAGGTGGGTGATAATCTTTCAGCAATCGAGAATCTACACGGCAGACATGCAGGAGCAATGTGTCAAGTTTTGCAGCAAGTTGTAGTTGTCTGTTGCTATGTAAAGCTTTTATTTTGGTAGATGAAGGGACATTTTAATGGTGAGAAATTATTTTGTGTGGAGATAAGCAGCAGGGTACCGGTAGTTTTGCTCTAATGGGTGTGCAGAAATGTCTTTGGAGTTTGCAGTATATTTCATTTTTTAATTTATGCTGGGTCTGGTTTTAACATTGTAAATCTGCAGCTTGACTGATATCCGAAACATAGATCTGAGCTATCAAAAAGGTTAGTAAGTAATTTTTGACTATTAACATTTGATATTAGCTTTGGAAGACTTTTGTAAAGCAGGACTAAGAATCCACAAACGCATTGACTCAGAGAAGTCAGATTTTATTTCCAACTTCATCATTTGAAAAGTAAGATAAGACGAGATGGAACTATTGATCGCACAGGAAATAAGCATTGATATTCCTTTTTTGTGGCCATTTAGTCTTGTGTGGTTGCTTTTTTTAATCAGTTTGGCTACTTTATATATTTTACTGTATATTGGGTTATTTTTGCATAAAGATGTTTATTTTTACAAGGATTTCACAATTCCACGATGCTTTGAATAGTTGCCCCTTTGGTCAGCCGTCTTTGCCAAAAGCAATAGCTGTTGACAGTTAGATGGTGAGAAAGTGTCATGAAATAGAAATGGCTTCTCTGACAGCTCCTGTCATGCGCTGGCTGCAGCATTTGAAAACCTCTTCAAACTCAACGATTGGCTTCAGGCTGCTTTCACACAGCAGGAAACACACTTTGCCATAACTGTACCGCTGCAGCGCCAAAGCCTGTTTTAACACAAAGCCACAGTCCTGCCTCAGCTCTGACAGAAGTAATCTACAAAGATGTTCGGTCAGATTTTAGGAATAATTTAAGATTTTAATTTGAAAGGAACCTCAAGACCACTGGTGGACTTGAACCAGTTGCTGTGCAGCTTGCGCCTTACGTACTGTACATGAATAGACCTACCACACCACCAGAACCTTTCACAATCAGATTATTTGTCGTAGCACATTTTTATCTTTTCAGTTTTGCTGTTCTGAGTTTTTCAGTTATGCACGTTTTGATGATCCAAACAGGCCAGCTAGCACCAGACTCACCTCATCACCAGATGAAGAGCATCTCAGGGTGTCCGCAGCAGAAGTGAGAGGCAGTCTCAGAAAGATTAATCCTCATAAAGCAACCGGACCAGACAACATCCCAGGGAAAGTTCTGAAGGAATGTGCGGACCAGCTCTGTGAGGTGCTGGCTGACATCTTCACCACCTCACTTGCACTGGAGTCAGTTCCCACCTGCCTGAAGACCGCGACCATCATCCCAGTCCCAAAGAGCTCCACAGTGACTGGTCTGAATGACTATAGACCGGTGGCCCTCACCCCGATAGTCGCTAAATGTTTTGAGAAACTGGTCATGTCCCACATCAAGGCAACCGTCAACATCAATGAGGACCCTCATCAATACGCATACCGTGAGAACCGATCAACAGAGGACGCCATTTCTTCCGTGGTCCACACTGCTCTCACCCACCTGGATCAGAAGGACTCATACGTGCGTCTGCTCTTTGTGGACTTCACATCTGCCTTCAACACCATGATCCCCCAAACTCTGATAGACAAACTATCTACACTTGGACTAAGCCCCTCTATTTGTAACTGGGTACTAGACTTCTTAACAGACAGACCACAGTCCGTGAAGATCCACAACTTCTCCTCCTCCACCATAACCCTCAGCACTGGCTCTCCTCAGGGATGTGTGCTGAGCCCCCTTCTGTTCACTCTGCTCACATATGATTGTACAGCCACACTTCCAGGCTGTCATATTGTTAAGTTTGCAGATGATACAGCGGTGGTGGGATGCATCACAAACAATGATGAGTCCAGCTACAGACAGGAGGTGGAACACCTGGAGAGCTGGTGCAAAGAGAATAATCTTCACATGAATGTGAAGAAGACAAAGGAGATGATTGTGGACTTCAGAAGGAACAAACACACCCATGCCCCACTGAAAATAGGTGGGTCTGCAGTGGAAGTGGTCTCCAGCTACAAATACTTGGGTGTACACATGAATGATAACCTCAGCTGGAGCAACAACACCACCAGCCTGATCAAGAAAGGTCATCAGAGACTCTACTTCCTCAGACGGCTGAGACGTGCTGGTCTGAGCAGCCCAGTTCTCACCTCGTTCTACAGGTGTGCAGTGGAGAGCATCCTGTGCTCCAGCATCAACGTGTGGCATGGAGGCTGCACAGTTGAAGAGAGGAAAGCTCTGCAGAGAGTGGTGAAGGCTGCACAGAAGTCTGTTGGAGTCAGTCTCCCCACAATCACAGACATTTATACCTCCAGATGCAGGAAAAGAGCCACCTGCATCATGAAAGACCTCACTCATCCAGCACACTCACTCTTTGCCCCACTCCCCTCAGGACGGAGGTTGAGGAGCATCAAGTGTAGAACCACTAGACTGAGGAACAGCTTCTACCCTGAGGCTGTTAGACTCATGAATAAATAAAAATAAAATAAAAAATAAACACTGCAAAATATCACATCATGCTGATGCTGATCTGTTTTCTTGTTGCTGTGTTCATCTGTGACCATCTGCTCATACAAACTCATGTTCGTGCTGCTGTTTATTCCCACTATATTAGGCTTAGTGTATTACTAGTTGATGTTTTTCTTAGTTAATTCTAGATGTTATTACTGTTTTTCTCTTTCATTTGTTGTTGGATGTAACTGGGACCTCGTGTACATAATCTCGTTTTCATCACATGTACCACATGCGGTGCAAATGACAATAAAGACTCTCTGACTCTGACTCTGACTAAAAGTAGTTTGGTGGTAAGATTTGAACCCACAAACCTCAAATCTGAAGGCAGCTGCCTACCAGACTGAACCACCAGCACCTTTCACACACGGAACATTTCTTGTAGCACATTTATCTTTTCAGTTTTGCTGTTTTGATTAATAAAAGTGGTCCAAGGGTAAGATTTGAACCCATAAACCTCAGGTATGAATGCAGCTGTCTACCAGACAACCACCAGCACCTTTCACACTCAGAGCTACCCGTTAGGCTGCCTTCAGGCCCAGGCCTCACTTGCAAATGAGATCTGTGATCTCAATGGGATTTGCCTGGTTAAAAGGTTAATAAATAAAAAGCATTTCTCATTGTACATTTGTCTTTTCAGTTTTGACTTTAAAAGTGGTTCAATGCAAGATTTGAGCCCACAAACCTCAGATCTGAAGGCAGCTGTCTACCAAACTGAACCACCAGAACAGAACCCTTCAATCAGAATCTAAGAAACTTATGAATATCCTCATCACTATTATTAATCAACTAATTATTAGGTCTTTGGTTGTTGAGTAGATCTTTTTAGATGTCAACACAAGAACTTTCTACTAAAGACCTCAGTCACTGTAATCTTTTGACACTACTGTATTGGCCAGAGCAGACTACAGTACAGGTCATCAGGCCCATTAATGGGTACTAGCCTTTAATGAACCAGTCCAAACATCATGAATCTTGGTTAGAAGATTAGTTTCACTGCAGGAGTGATTCTAGGATTTTACCTTTTGGGGTGCTTAAGTTAGCCCCCAGTACAGACAATGGCTTTTGGCTTGAACAACGCACCCATAGTGGGCTTTGTGAGAAGTGCAAAGGATCACAGTACCTGATTGTCTATGCTTGGCGGTCTCCTATCCAAATACTAGCCAGGACTGACCCCGTTTAGCTTCCGAGATCAGGAGCTCAGTCACAAATAGGACTTTTAAAGGATCATATTAACCAAAGACTAAACTTATGCAACCAGAAGTTGCAACATACATCTACATACAAATCACACAAAACAAAGCACAACTAGCTTTAATTTAACCATTAAAAGGTCCACTTACATGATTTTTCTTCTATTCATAAAATTGCTCAAAATATATACAGTATATTTTATCATTTCAATATGTTCGTTTTTGCAAACAAAATGATAAATCACTTTAATTTTGCTTTAAAAGTGATTTTGAACTTCAGTGTTTAATCATGGGAACTCCGATTACACGCGAACGCACCATCTGTGACGTAGTGTGCACAGTGTGAGGCAGAGGGCTCTGGTCTCTTTAATAGCGGATAATTTAAAACCCCGACGAATTTATCAATCTATGTGAAGATTTGAGCTATTTGTCTTCATTTTGTGAAGCAGAAAATAGTTTGGGTGATGGAACAAGAAACAACAGGATCTAATTTAGGTCTGATGCTGTATCAGACTTACCTTCATGTCGAGCTGCTCACACCCGCGCACTGTGACAAGCCCAGAGCTCTGCCTCTCACTACGTCACAGATGGTGCGTTTGCGTGTAATCGGATTTCCCATGATTAAACACGGCTTGAAGTTCAAAATCACTTTTAAAGCAAAATTAAAGTGATTTATCATTTTGTTTGCAAAAACGAACACATTTAAACGATAAAATATATATATATTGAGCAATTTGATGAATAGTAGAAAAATCATGTCAGTGGACCTTTAAGCATATGATGTAATTGTGACAAACATTTTAGAAGAAAAAGCAAATCATTTCACATGTTAAATTACAGCCCCATCAGCACGAGTCGCACGCTGTTAAAATGAGGTTGAAGCCATTTTGCTGTTTGGATGCAGAGGATGTGGGAAAATGAAAGTGCTCGGCTTAAAAATAGAAATCTGATTGTCTTTGTGGAAATGCCTAACTCGATCAAGCAACAACAAATTTCCCAGAATATGGATTAAATTTCACATGTACAAAACCCATGTTTCTTTCTCCATCACTTTCTGTGCCCCATTTCTGTCACATAATTACAAATTCTATTGAGAATTTACCTTTTTGCTTCCAACGCAGGATGTTGAATCCTGCATTTTTTATGTCAGCCAATCAGGGACCATCCATCCATCAAGTCTAACCCTGGGACCGCGCCTCAGATAAGATTCTTATTTCCCAGAACTGCTTTATCTGTCAATGAGCTATAAAGAAGAGGCACAACTGAAGGCACTGTTCTCTAGATGCCATTCAAAGATGAAGCTTTTATTTAGAAAACAGTTCCACAAGAATAGAGCATTCACATTCATTGGTATACTAGCATTAAAGGCATGGTAAAATGAGCTGAGAAGTAGCGGTTTGCCTTTTAACAGTACCTCAAAATGCAATTTATGCTACGGCAAACGGTTTCTACAAAAATATTCGCTGTTTATTGCAAATTCCTGCCTCGTTTTAACTGTACAGTGTTGGGCATGCATGATTATACATGAATGTTAGAAAAATATGTATACAAATCACACAAACATAATCGCAGGAATTTAAACATTTTTGCAGTTTAAATAACTCCAATGAAAACACTGGAAATTACAGTCTTCAGTGAAAACAACCTAACCCAGGTGGCAACATTGAAAATAAAGAAAAAATACACTTTAATATTCATTTCAAGATTAGACCAAATGTGAAGCCAAGAATTCAAACGTTCCACCCAAAATGTTTGCAGCTAAATGTATACATAATCAGTTCTAGAAATAAATAAACAGCAGTAATAACATGATGCCCTGCTCACCAAATACAGTACAGCTAAAAGGCTGCGTTGTGTGAGTTAGTCTTCTTCCTGATAATTTGGGCCAAGTCGTCTGTCTTGACCTTTGCAGCTCTCCATGATCACCTTTCAGTTTTAACGAAGGCTGCACAGTATTTCGAAACCTAAAGTTACTGCAAGGTCAGCATTGTAAATAATTAAAAAGTAAACATATGGAGCCCCTAAATGCCCAAAGCCAATTTGGTTATTGACCTAAATGTTAAAGCACATGGAGACTTGTTGGCGTCACAATGACAGAGGAAAATAGTTTATTTTTTTTTACAAGAGATATTGTCATCACAGTATTTTACAATATCGCAATTGCATGTTTTCCAAAAATTGTGCAGTCATAAAACCAAATTTCAGCTACCTTCTGTTGTTTGGTTAGGTTTAACTAAATAAATTTGGAGATATGAACGGGCAAGCAGTGCTAAAATCACTGCAGTGCCTGCCTGAGAAACCTGATTTGTCTCAAGTGTCCCCGTGTATACGCTGGACTTCAGCCCCTTTCTCAGCACTTGGGACATTTGTGACTGACAGAGAGGGACATTCTCGCCATTTTTTTCACAGAAAAGGTCAAGAGTCGAATAAAACCTGCCACTCAACGAGCTGTTGCGGGAATGCGACAGAATATTTTGGGGAGATGTTTTTAAAGCCCAGAGAGCTGAAGAGCTCGCACATTTACATCAGTGCTTAGCAGATTTATTGCAGTCATCAATGGGACAGAAATCACCTCGCTGCACCACTGTAGGAAGAGAAACCAGATCTCTCTGCCAAGAGATCTTTTACACCTAGCCTTTTGTAGGCAGGTGGCAGACTTTGTGGGTTTAGGCAAAGCTTCACAGCCATTCTGGCAATGACTACAGTTGCCCACAAGGGTTCCCCCGCCTATGATGCTTGGATATTGGACAGCATCCTCACTGCTGTGACCTCTAACATGTGCATCATATACTGTACAGTTCTGTCTATGCTGGACCCTGGGAAGAGGTGGTATTTCCAGAGTTTGTGGCGCAGCTTTCAGCTGTATCAAAGAAGCAGTCTTCATTCACTACAGAAGTCAGACTTTGAATGCTGAACTCTCTTTCCAGAAGTGTGTTGAGATCCAACCCTCCACATGACGACGTTGGATCCAGCTGACTGTCCAGTGACCTGTTCTGCTCCTTCATGTGCAACAGTGCGCCCTGGCTCCTTCTCAAACTACTGGATTTTCTCTTAACAGCACTGGAGTGTTGCCGTGCCAGCTTGTGTTGGATCTCTGGAGTGTCGCCCATTCTCTCCGGTTGAACACGCGGGGCCAACGAGCATTTGGAAACGACGTCCTCGGAGAGGTGAAGCTGGAGGATCTGAGCTTCAATGGTGCTCGTTGGGGAATCGCTGTCTCCACTGTCCCTTCTCGGGGCCGCCTCGCTAAACCCATCGTCGTCCTCGTCACTTAAAATGTCGGACTCTTTCACAGAGCGAGGTTTTGAGCTGAACACGTTAGGTGGAGACCAGTTTTGTGAGTCAGAAGAGGTTAAAACAGGAGGAGCCCCAGAGAAACTGTAGGTTCCACTGCTCAAGCTGCCCTCGTCGGAGTCTGGCCCCAACTTGGGATTCCCACCCAGGGAAGAAACGTCTTCAAAAGGCTGCCTACACAACCAGGAAGCCCTGGAAGAACCTGATAATGAAAGGTAAAGACAGAAGTCATTATCACAATAAAAACACATTATACTTTATGACAGTTTAAATATAAGATAAGGTAACAAATATTGAGAATGAGTCTGCGCTCACCTAGCTTGGCAGAAGAGGGCAGCGTCTTGCACATGGGGGCCAAGCGCTCCTTACAGCTCCTCTCCAATGTTCCTTCATTCTTCATGTTCCTCCTCATGTTCTCCCTGAGGAGGGAGCGGATAACCTTGATGACGTCGATCTTGTTCTCTGGCACGCTGGGGAGAGAACATGCATCAGGCAAAAAGTTAAGACTTCTTTTCAGACTTAATATAGATTAGAAGGACTATAGCAAGAATAATTTTGCTTGTGAGATGGTTGACTTATGAGTTTAGTCATGGGCTTCACTCATCACTGTCATAAAAATATTTAATTACTAAAAGCAAAATCTACAACAGACATAAAATATTTCTTGTCACGGTTTGGCTTGACAAAGACAATGTTCGACATAGTGACTGATGAGAAGTTGGCAAATATTTGAGAGAGACTTGTAATAGTCTCAATGTTTGTGCAGGTTCTCAGTTTGCAGAGGTTCACATTCTTGTTGCCTACATTTTGAGCACCGTCAAAAAAAAAAAATAGTGCAACAAATCAAACCCTTCTCAGTTTCGTCAAAAGACATCTCCAACCCATCTTGAAATTGCTAGAATTATATTTTGAAACCTGCCTGAAAGTCTGGCAGCACCAAATGTTCAGGTTTAAAAAAAAAAAGGCACACCAATAATAATTTTTAAATCTCTCGTCCAAATCTGCCTTTTTTCACTTCTCGCTGGTCACATAGTGGCAAATACTTCAAATTCAGAGGCAGCTACTGGAAATGTGCCTTTTTTTCTTAGAATTTTGTAATCGCCATGTGTGTGTGTATATATATATTTTTTTCTTTTTTTATTCATTTATTCATTTTATAATAATAAGACACAACATTTAACATACAGTATATGTAATTGGAAAAAAAAAATCTATATATAATAGTTGTTGGATGTTACATTAAACCCTTATATGATTCCCAAGCACAGCAACATTTTAAGCAATTTTTATTTATTTATTTATTTGGATTTTTTAAAACATGTTTATAGATCTTTACGTTTTGGTCCTGGATGAATATTCATTAAAAATGTCTGACCTTTTCATCCATTAGTGACATTAAACACCTGAAAGTTGAATTTCTGACCTGCTACACAACTGGAAGATCATCTCTGGTCTGCCTTCCACTTCAGACCTGCAGTGAATCAGCTCCCAGATGCAGCTGCTCTCCGTGCCTGTTCCTGGGAGAGCAAAGAAATTTAGCTTTTAATCACGTAGTCCAAATATGGTTTACGCTTTCAGGAGATGATGAGAACGGAGGGAGTTCAACAGAAATGTCAGAAGAAGGGCGAGTTCTGGGAATTATGGAGAGGATAAAATGCTATTTTACCTGCAGTATTCCCCAGCCTGGCCTGCAGTGCAGAGAGCGGGATGAGCCGCCGGAACTTAAACGGGTCAGAATCTCCCTGAGAAAGTGCAGAACGAGGGTTTGCCTGGTGATTGAGCAGTGGCAGAACAAAAGGAGAAATGCTGTTTATTTGTATCAAATGCACAAATGGTGTGATGAGAACGAATAACAGCTACATCTCTTACCATCTTCTTCTTGAGCTTGTTGTTTTCCCGGTAGACCAATATCACTGCTTTTTTGAAAACTGGTGAGAAAGAGAGAGAAAAAGAAAAAGAAAAACACATCTTAGTTCTGACTGTGGATGCCTCCTGGGAAAAATCGAGTGAAGGAGTGCAACCCACAGAAAGAAGTATTGCAGATGCCAGTTTGAAGCCTTAAAGCATAAATCAGTGTTACAGCTACAGATATTTAAACTCAGTTCTGCTCACACACAGCCGTGCAGCTCTTTTAACAAATCCACTTCACTTGTTCCACGCTGAATACACACTATTCTGCAAACATCCATGACTGACGTGCTGCGAGACTCACCAAACACAGTAATTTCTGGATCTTTTCTCATGCGGCCCAGTGACGGATGAGGGTTGAGCCAAACTGCTGAGGAATGCATGAGAAACTCTCCCATGGAAATCTCTCTGACCTGATGGGGACACAGGAGGCAGCAGATGGGGTTCAAATGACCGGAGGACAAGCTTTTTGTGTTGCAAGTCGAAACATACACAGGACGATTTAAAGTGGAAACCTTCATATGATCTTTAAAAGCTGCGCAACTACTGTGAAAACAGTTCTCTTGACAATATTTAGCATTCACTTTGAACATTTAGACTGCAGTAGTTTCCAAATAAATATTCAATCAACCTGGAAATGTCTGTTCCCTAGAGGCTATACACACACGAGCTAAACATCTCTGAATTATTGGTGGTTAGCTGGGCTCAAGGAGCATAAACAAACACATGTTCAAATGTTTTCAAGTTTTAGTCCAAACTATATACAGTATATATATTCAAACCTATTTTGTGAAAAGGATTAGTTGCTATAATTTAAAGGGAACAGAAATGTTTGTTAAACCTAAGTTTAGAACCAGTTTAAAGGGTAGGTCTACTACAATAAGAGGAATTTATCTTTGGAATGGACTAGAAGACAATGTAAAAAAAATGTGAAGTCCATACTAATATTTAAGAAAATGATTAAAACTATTTTGTTGAAGAGTTGCATTTAAGTTGATTCTAATTTAACAAATTATAATAGGTATTTTGATGTGACTGTATATTTCTGAGGAGACTGTATTTTTTTGTATTACAAATAAGTATGTATATTAATGTTTGAATTGATTGTTTGATAAGGAGCAGATATGACAAGAAATGCTTTCTTCTGCTTCCTTTCATTTTATGTTTTTGTTTAATTTTTCCTTTTTTAAAAATTGTCATTGTTTTAATATGAAATGAATAAATTATACAATACAATAAAAAATACAATATCGAACGCATTGAAAGTTATGGTAATCTGGTTTGAAAATGCATAATCCACCTCTTTATCGTGGCCGTTCTGCTCAGCCACTAGCTGATCGAACACGGAGCCGTAATCCTCGTAGATCTTCTGCATCTCGTTGATGTGGCTCGCCACCTTCTCCATGGCCTTCAGCGCCTCTGCAAGGTCAAACGGTAAGAATCAGGACTTGAAATAAGAGAAAACTGATTTTGCTGTATTTTAAAGGATGTTTCTGTTTTTACCGGTGAGGTGGTAGTGCTCCTCGCTGTCTGCGTCGGTGAGGGAGACCAGCTCCCTCAGCAGCAGGGGGTACTTTAGCACCCGCTGCACCGGTTTAATCAGGTACGACTCCAGCGTGGACGAGTGCTGCTTCGTAGGGTTCCTTGTGTCCAGAAATTCTTTAAAGGCCTGATCAGTCTTAGCTTTAAAAACAGACAAGAAAACTATATTTAAAAAAATTTCAATGCACCATTCTTTCTTTTATAGGTTGGTCTCCTGATGTCTTTATGAAACTAATTAAAATCAATCTGTGCCAGCGCAGGATCATGGTGTAATAACCTCTCCAGCAGGGGGAAGTGTGAGCCTCTCCTCTAACTGCAGGATGAAACACCACCTACTGAATCCACTCTGATCATCACTTTAGATCCATGTTATAATAAAACAAACTTTTAAAATAATACCAGCTTGCTGAGTTGTTGTGTAAACTGATCATATTTGCTGAAGTAATCAAGTTGCAGTTGCTTAGTTTACGCTGATGTAGACAATAAAAAAATAGACATACTGCATAACAGGTCTTGTGTAAAAGTGGTGGCATTTTCTCTCAGCAGTACGCTTACAGAGGGGGGCCGTTACAACATTAATTATAACACTTCCAGCAGCAGACAAGCAGCTGCATCGACACCTCCCTGAGTAATTGGCAGGCAATTAACAAGTCGAAATATAAACAGAGAAACTGAGGATACTCGTAAAGTGGAGGCGAGGGTGCTGAGATTACACTGGAGGGGGATATAATTACCTAAAGGCTTTATAAACACCTGGTTATGATCAGGTTGTCCAGGGTGTCATCTGTCCGGTGCAATTTTTGTGGCACCTTTTGTAATATTAGTTTGCGTGCACCAGCTATAAACAGTGCAACTCCAGAGTTCATGCTTCAATCCCAGTTTGGCATCTAGCTTTCTTTCACACTGACCATTAATTTGGAGATATTTTTGTGCCATGCTGACACTGACCACGACGACGACAACCCTAACTCTGAAAAAGTTGAGAGGTGTAGAATGGAAATGTGAACAGAATGCTAGAATTTGCTCATCTCAAACTCATATTTTAGTCACAGTTGAACAAATTACACATTTAATGTTTAAACAGAAATTGTACCATTTTTAGAGGAAAAATTTGAGAATTTTAAATTTGATGGCGACAAATTCAACCCCCAAAAAGTCAGTCGTGTTTACTACTGTGAAGCATCCGCTCTTCTTTTAACAACAATCTGTAAATGTTGAATCTCAAGGTTCTAGAATTGCGCCGCTCAAGGTGGCTGCATGTCGGAGTAGCTTTCTTACTTTAAAACTGAGATTTTGCTTTTGAAAACTCTGCCCTCTTTTTCTGGATGATCAATGGCTTTTTTCAGCTGATTACTTCCTCTGGTATCAGATGATGTGCTGCTAGAATGATTTTTACTGAAACCTTTTTTTACTTGTGGACATTTGTTAATAATAATAATAATAATAATAATAATAATAAAAAATTCAATTTATACCGCACTTTTCATTAATAAAAATCTCAAAGTGCTGTTATGATGTGTAACGATAACAAGGTGGTTTTCTACAACCGGGAGCAGGTGATTAACATCTCAAAAGCTCAAATAATACCTCAACTACAGCTCCAAATCCCAAATGAGTTGAAAAGGAGGTGC
>JBBPBX010087819.1:0-14625 GCA_038048925.1 Garcialebias charrua
ATTACAGGATGCTTTTATTGTGAAAGGTCCAGAGGACCGGATGTTATGTGGGTATATAAAGCAGTGTTGGGCGGGTTCCCGCCAGTTTAGTAGGAGTTGATTAAAAGGTGAAGTTCTGCAGCCTGTCTCCTGTGTCGTCTCTTCACCTCCTCTTACACTACAAAAATTGTGCAACAGCTGTAAGAGCTGGTGACATATCACCAGCTCACCACTTAGTGCTGCCGTTGCAGCAAAAACAGCGCCTTTTATATCTGCGAGTTATTTTAATGGAATGGCCGATGTCCAATATATTAATATCAGCCGATACCAGGCCGATAATATTGTGCATCCCTACTTTCAATCTGGTCACAATTAAACTTTAATTGTGACTGGTAGATTGAAAGCGTGTGGAGCGGGCCTTGTTTATTTAGCGCAGCTGATAGCAACCATGAAGCTAAGCTAATCAGATCCATGTTATACATAGTCCCACAGTAGGTTTTCAAGTGGTGCACTGATCATAAAAACAGTTTTCCTAACGTGCGCTCACATTTTCTGTCCTCTTGTTATTCACCATAAACTTATCAAGTACTTTACAAATAAATTACCGTAAAGAAAATCCCCTCCCTGATCATTGTTTAAACAGTCACGTACGGTGATGTCTAATTAATATTGACCACAGCAGTTTTTCTTTAGATTTCAGACAAACCTTGCATTTCATTGTGGACAACAAAGATAACGTTACTAACTGGATGTCCTCACAAACTGGAAGCTCAATCCAACAGGGCTGTTACTTTAACTGATAGCGGGGCAAATGTTGTGAAGGTGGTGCAATTAACACTAACGTTAGCTTGCTAACTTGAGAGGCGCGTAGCTAATGACAAGTGTTGGAAGATTGAAGAAAATTTATTGATTTTTATATGTTTTTATTTTACAGATCAACTTGCAATGCTCTGTTCAGCAAAATGAGATAAGATAGAACTTTATTGATCCCGCAGGAAATTGTTGAAATACGCTACACAGTATTGCTCCCTGCTTCGTTTGTGCTGAATGTCAAAAGTGAAACTTAGTCACGACTTGAAAGTAGTCTTCATTTGCCATCTGCTGGATGCATTGCACAATTACAGTACATGTATCACAGCATTTTAGGTGTGAAAATTAGAAGTGCTTATATCATCGCATTATGGGACAATTATCACCGATACCGATATGCTCCCAAATGTGTGTATCAGCCTAAAGACTGTCGGCCCTACCAATATGTCGGTCAGGCTCTGATTTAAAAATGTTATAACAGTTTCAAGTATTTACATTCCCTTGAAATTTGGCATTATGTGGTTACTTAACATCTAATTTTGTGGTTATGTCCAGTGGAAATATCAGGGGCAGCTGGCCAATAGGGGGAGCTAGGGCGCCGCTCCTCTGGAACTTCTGGAGCTATTCACCATTTTACATTGAAGACTTTAAAAAAATTAATAAAAATGAAATAATTTTTTTTTTCGAAATCTATGCATATATCCGCTCATTCTCAATCAGTTCATCTGGACAGTTTCTTTTTAGAAACGTTTCACCCTCACTCCAGAGGGCTTCGTCAGTCAGAGCAGTCCAAAGCAAAAAGTGAGGGTGAAACGTTTCTACTAAAAAGAAACTGTCCAGATGAACTGATTGAGAATGAGCGGATTTGATACCTGGACTATTGAGAATGAACTTTCTGGTCTATGCATATATGTTTTTAGTTGTGTAGGATAAATATTTTATGAGTAATGATGAGTTATATTGTTTGTTTCAAAAAAGCGTTTTCTGATTGGTGACGTATATAGTGATCATCACCCTGAAATAAAGTTACAAATAGAGAGGTATTCTATAAATGGAATGGAAAAATTGTGTTTTAGATCTGCAGATTGGGAAACTTATAGGAATAATAGTGAAATAAAAATGCAAAAAGTAGATCGAACTGGTAGTATTGACAACTTTAATTTTTCTGTATGTAATGCTATCATTGATGCAGCCAATCAGGCTATGAGAAAGAAAGGAGGGAAAAGGGAAAGAAAGAATCTGAATGAATACAAGAAATTGCAAGCAAATGTAAGAAGAACTATTAAAAATGCAAAGAGAGATTATTGGAGGAGTTTTTGTAATTCAGTAGGGAAGGAGACCAACATTTCTAAGGTATGGACAATGATTAAAGGTGCTATGTGTAACTTTCTGTAGAGTGCAGAACTTAGAAAAATTTTCAACAGGCAAAGCATTCTGATCCCTCCCCCTCAGAGCCATATATGGCTCTGAGGGGGAGGCTCTGCTGAGATTCAAATTCAAGCTCTGTTTTTATTGGCTGATTCAAATTCAAGCTCTGTTTTTAATTGGCTGGTTACAAACTCTGTTTTTATTGGCTGTCATTGTCCTGGTCACTCTGTGTTTTTAGTGTTTTTATAAATGCTGATAGAGAAGCAAGGGGACTATAGTTTTTTTCAGAGATTACTTTGTCTAACATCAGTTTGTCAGTAGATAGTGACAGAGTGAAGAAATATGTTAAAAATATATTGTTTGAAAAGTTACAGACTACATTACAATCTTACATACCCCAGCTTTAACCACATTGAAAGGCTTTTTTTCCATCCTGCCAACAACTTCCTTCTCCCCTTTTCTGTTTTGCGCCCTGGATAGTTTTTTTTCTTCTGCCGCTCCAAAGTCAAGTGCACGGGTGAAAAATAAATAACGCACCTGAGTGCGTTCTCTGCGCGTGTTCACAGCACCTGTGTGTGAAGGGAGAGCAGAGAGATAGGAGGAGGGAGGTGAGGGAGCAGGGGGGCGCCTAATCAAGGCTGTTCCCCTGTTATTGATCATTTCATGCAGTTAAAGAAAATGCCTGCTAGAAAAACGTTTTTTTTTTTTTCTAGAGACGGTTTTGACGCCCCCTTAAGTGCAACGCCCCCATGCGGTGCATCCACGGCATAGTGGCCATTTGCGCCACTGGTTGTGGGGAATCAAAAGGCAGACAGGATGGCTAAGCACTAGTCGGGACGTGGTAGATTTTAATGTTAGGCTTAGTATAAAAGAAATAAAGGGTATAATAAAACTGAAAATGAAAGAAAGGTGGCAAAAATTATGGGAGGAAGAAAAGAAGAAAATCCAAAGGAAAATTGGAGAAAGGAGAAGAACAGTAAGACAAAGGAGAGAAGAAACAATAATTTCACGACTAAGAATAGGGCACACTGGGCTGAAACATACCATACCATACCAGTTTATTTGTAAAGCACTTAAAAATACAGCATCAGCCGTCCGAAGTGCTGTACAAGAACAAGCACAAAACAATAAAAACAATCAATCTCAATCATATAAATATCAGAACATCACAAGTAAAATAATACAACATTAAAACAGAGATGTGAACTCATTCTGGTTTAAAAGCCAATGAAAACATATGTGTTTTTAAACGAGTTTTAAAAACAGATATTGATGGGGCCTGCCTGACCTTCAGTGGCAGCTCGTTCCACAATTTAGGAGCCAGAGCTGAAAATGCTCTGTCTCCTCTGGTCTTATAAAAGGTTTTTGGGACTGCTAAAAGCATCTGGTCAGCGGATCTGAGAGCACGTGATGGCACATAAAGTTGAAGCAGTTCAGACAGATAAGAGGGACTAAAACCGTTCAAAGACTTAAAAACAAACAATAAAACTTTAAAATGGATTCGAAACTGGACAGGAAGCCAATGAAGGGACATTAAAACTGGAGTGATGTGCTCACGTCTGCCTGTACCAGTCAAAAATCGTGCAGCAGCATTTTGTACCAGCTGCAACCAAGAGAGCGAGGCCTTATTTACTCCGATCAGAAGAGAGTTACAATAATCCAGGCGTGAAGTAATAAAAGCATGGATTACTGTCTCTAATGCCGGTTACCCACTGCACAACTCGAAACGCGCCTGCCGTCCCCTTTTGGCCGCTGGTCACGGTCCCACTGAACCACTGAACACCGTCTGATGACGTACACTAGGGGGTAGCAGAGGGAGGGGTCTCTGGCTTGTTTTCCGGGTTCAGTTGTTGTTTTAACTGCACCTCCGACGGTCTTCGATGAGATTAAAACTTTTTTTTATGTTTGGGGTGATCTACACTGGAGAGGACAGCAGCCTGTCAGCAGCAACTGTAAAAATGCCACGTTTCTTACCGGAGTTTGGTTCCAATTCCTGGAGGCTCGATCCGGTGAGTTTAAAAAGTCCGAAAAAAGTCCCGTTGTGGTTGTGTAATCAGATAGCGAGGCTCTCCCGACTGTTTGCCGGATGCGTCGAGCCGCCAGAGATCAACATTTGGGACGTCGGCGGCTCGACGGCGACGCGCGCGTGCGTGTGCAGGCTGCCCCCGCGCCGCTTCGATCACTTGAATCGCGCCGCTTCCTTGTTCGCCGTGACTCCACGCGTCTCCTCCATAGACTTTGAATGTAAACCGGCCGCTTCGGCCGCTCGACAAAGGGGGCAGTGGGTAACAGGCATAAGTGGTGTCAAGAAAGGAGGGGCTTGATTTTTGACAGGCGCCTCAGATGAAAGAACGAGGACTTAACCATGCTGTTGATGTGACAGTCCAGTTTCAGGCAGGGGTCAATTTTCACTCCTAGATTTGTCACAATCGACTTTTCATATGGGGCCAAAGAGGAAAAATCAAAAGTGGTGGGACTAAACCTCGGTCTTTTTATCATTAAAATGGAGGAAATTAAGTGCCATCCACCCTAATGTCACCAAGACAGTCCAGAAGAGACTGCGTGGAGCCATTTTGTTTAACAGGAAAATAGACTTGACAGTCATCCGCATATAAATGAAACTGCACACCATGCTTTCTGAAAATAGAACCGAGTGGCAGAAGGTAAAGTGAGAAGAGAAGAGGACCAAGGATAGATCCCTGGGGTACACCCCAGGGGAGGGCAGCAGATGCAGAGGTAAAATTATCAATCTTCACACTGAACAGCACGTTATGTTTAATAGGGAAACATCAGACAGGGAAATGTGAGTGTGGAGAAGTGGAAACAATAGAACACATTATTTTACATTGCAGGAGATATCAGGTTCAAAGAAATTAGTTGATTAGGAATCTTAGTAGAATGGAATTGGACATTGTAGATTTATCGCAGAAAGGAATCAGGAAATGGAGGCTATCAGGCTATATATATTTTTTTTTAAACAGTGTAGATTGTATAATAAGATATGAAAGGAAAACTTTTTTTTGTCATGTGGTCCACACTCCTTACCAGTTGGTGGCGGTAATGCCTCTTTCAGTTGAATGCCAACCGCCAATAAAACCCATAAAGAAGAAAAGAGAAGAAGAAAAGCGCCATTCCTGGGTGTGGGATCTCTGCTGGAGAACAAATATACGGAAAGTGAGGAACTGGTGAGACCTGCTGTTATTTCTGCTATAACATTTGGAAGAAATGGCTGAAAAACTTGCACTTGTTGAAGGTCTCCTGAGCTGCCATGTTTGTTCAGAGACTTTCAAAGATCCTGTGTCTCTGAGCTGCAACCACAGCTTCTGTTCAAGCTGCCTGCAGAAGTTCTGGGAACAAACTCAGAACAAGAACTGTCCCATCTGTAGAAGAAGATCTTCGAAGGAACATCTCTTGGTGAATTTGACTTTAAAAGAACTTGCAGATTGTTTTGATGGACGACAGAAATCTGGACCATCTGAGGCAGAAAAGGGAGAGAAGAAGGTGGAGGTGGTGTGCAGCAAACACCAAGATGTTCCTACATGGTTCTGTAGAGACGAGCAGAGAGCCGTGTGTCCCGTCTGTGAGTTTTCTCTCCACCAGAACCACAAAGTGGTTCCTGTAGAACAAGCAGTCAGTGAGCTGAAGGAGCAGCTGAGATCTGACTTAAAGTCTCTGCAGGACAAGAGGAACAAACACCAACATGTGCAGGAAACATACAATGATGTGATGCAACACTCCAAGAAGCAGCTGCTGTCCACAGAGACACAGATCAGAGCAGAGTTCAACAAGCTCCACCAGCTCCTGAGAGAGGAAGAGGAGTCCAGACTGGCAGCTCTGAGGGAGGAAGAGGAGCAGAAGAGGAAGACTATCAGCAGAGAGATGAAGAGGATTCAGGAGCACATCTCCTCTCTGTCAGACAGTATCTCTGCTGTTGAAGAAGACCTGCAGAAAGACAACGTGTCCTTCCTCAGCACTTATAAAGACACTCGAGCCAGAACCCAGAGCTCACTGTCAGATCCACAGCTGGTCTCAGGAGTCCTGACAGATGTGGCCCAACATCTGGGCAACCTGTCCTTCAGAGTCTGGGACAAGATGAAGGACAAGGTCCACTTCAGTCCTGTTGTTCTGGACCCAAACACGGCACATGGTGATCTCTACCTGTCTGATGATCTGACCAGTGTGAGACATGGAGACACAGATCAGCAGCTTCCTGAGAATCCAGAGAGAAACATTAAATATCCTGCTGTTTTTGGTTCTGAGGGCTTCAGCTCAGGGAAACACAGCTGGGAGGTGGAGGTGGGAGATCATCCTGACTGGATGATCGGTTTGGTTAAAGAGTCAGTCGACAGGAAGGGAGAATATTTCGCTTCACCAGAATATGGAATCTGGTGTTTACTGTATAAAGATGGAGAATACACAAATGGTGTTGGTGAAACTGTCAGAGTGAAGAAGAGTCTCCAGAGGATCAGGGTCCAGCTGGACTATGACCGGGGGGAGGTGTCCTTCTACGACTCTGAAGGCACGAGTCACATCTTCACTCACAGAGACACTTTCACTGAGAAGCTCTTCCCTTATTTTAGTCTTGGAGAAGCTGGAGACGCCAAAACGTCCGAAATTAAAATCTGTCAAACTGAAGTTTCTGTTTAAAGTTCATGGATGTTTTTGTATTGGAGAATAATCACTCGATAAGTTCAACATCATATTTTATATTTTACAAGAACATCAATACTCAAAACAAATAAGAAATACACTTTGATTTTAATTAAAACCGCTGTTAAAAGAGTTTGATAGTTATGACTTTTTGAATCTTGATCAATAAGTTTTAAAGAATCTTGAAAAACAAACAAACTCTAAAATCAGTTCCAGGATCATTTTAAAGAAACTTCTTTTCAGGCCGAATGAAAAAACCTGATTTCACAGAAAACACGTCTGATTACGGTATTGTTCATGTCATCAAATGTATCTCATCAAGTTCTGGTGTTGTTCATCCTCTTCAGTCTTTTTTAATCCAATGACTTCATCTTTATTTGATTTGATTTTTTTTACTTTACTTCACTTAGTAGATTTAACACAATAAATATATTTTATTTCAAATACTTTTTGTCATCTAATCTGTTTTTGTTGATGAAGATTAAAATGTTAATTCAAACGTTCTCTGTAAAACTTTAATTCGTCCTAATTTTTGTCAATAAACTCTTAAACTGATCTTTATTTTTTGTTGCATTTTGTTCTGCTTCTTAAATAAAACCAATTCACAGAAACAATTGATAAAAAATAGTTTTAAATGAAACAACTTAAAACATAAATCTTTAAAACAGATGAATTCAGGAAGTTTGAGAAATCTTTGTGAAAGCGGAAACTTCAATAAATGTTTTTATTTGAACAAAACATCTGAAAAGATGTCCATAAGATTAAAACAAATAAAAGATTAGTTTTTAAATTAATTTAATCTCTAAGGTCCGGCTCAGTCCGGTCCATCTGGACCCAGCAGGTTCTGTCTGACCACAGATCAGCAGCTTCCTGTCGATCCAGAGAGAAACCAGATCAGAACCACAGATTTTGATTCTGAAGGTTTCAGTTCAGAGGATCAATAAAATGATTTATCATCCTGGTTAAATGTCAATTTTATATTTGATCACATTATCATTCTCTAAAGTCAGTGTCCCATTACAGTATATATCTCATGCACAAACTGGATCAGAACAGGACTCGGTCAGAACAGCTCCTCCATGTGTGGCTCATAAAGTTCAATATAAAAGTCAAAAACAAAAATGTTTGTAATTACAACCCTAATAAAAAGAAACAGCAAAGATTTGATGAAGGGCTGTGGTTCTGTGCTCAGGGGAGGAAGTCCAGGAGTGAAGCGAGGCCGGTGCTGCTTGTTTGTGTCTGCTCTGTAAAGTTCTGCTTTCTTCTGTAGACAAACACTTTGATACTTGAATAATAAATTTAATTATTTTGCATTGATAATTTACTCACAGTCACTTTAAGTAGATCAAGTGGTTACAGATTATGAATGTTATGATGTAAAATTTTAAAGTTAAAGTCTCCTCGTGAACATAATCACATTCACAGTGTCACAAGAAAATGCTTCAGAATGAGTCCCACATGTTGAACATAAATATATTTTTGGTTGTGTTACACTGCATTCATGTTCTAATAATGAAAATCAGTATATGATGCTATCCAGGTATATCTTCATGAACACACATGGTGGTACCACTGATCTGCACTGAGAAACCTTCAGTCATATAAACAATGATCTCCAAATACCCGTCATTTCAATCCATATCATGTTTCAAGTAACTACAAGTAATGACAGGACAATACGTTCAGACCTTTTAATAGATAATTAACATTTCTAAATGTTTCCTGAGTGGATCACAGACCATGGACTCTGCTGCTAAAAACTAGCATTCATTTTTTTTTTGGAGCTGGTATCAACATGTGAATTATGTGGACTACGGCTGGACGATATGAACCAAAATTAATATCCCGATATTTTAAGAAAAATGGCAACATATATATATCTCTATATTTATTTCCATAAAGTAATAACAAATATATATTTTTGAGTCAAAGCTTTGTTCCAGTTGTCACACAGGCACATTTAATAACAGCTATAAGTGTACAAAATACATGTAAATGTCTATCCACCTTCACTATGTTAGTAAGCGTGTGTGGACTGCAGCAGTGAGAGTCTGCTTGTGAGGGAGAAGGAGGTGGAGGCTGCATGAAGTTGGCTGTGCAGATGGGCAGAAAAAAATACAGACTTCAAGTCTTATAGTGAGAGGAGGCAGCACCACATTAATAAAACAGCAGCTTATTACATCGCTGAAGACATGGTCCTTCTCCTTAGCAGCTAACAGCCGTCTTGTTAGCCGCTGTCTTCAGCGATATGATGAGAAGCTGTTTTGTTCACGTCACCTCTCATAAGGCGCAGCACAACAGGTAAAAGAGTTTCGTAGCGTAGTTTGTCTCAGGGAAGGAAACTTCACAGCTGGTGCTCCAGCACCAAGTTTAACACTAGCGATGATGGGCAGACGAGGTCTCCTGGTGTGTGAGGCACATTTCCCAAACTGTGTGGACACTGTGTTGAATCTGTGTTAGCCTGGCCCTCGCCATTCCTACACAGCTCCGCTCAATTCTCATTTCCCTTCACTGCTCAGTCTGGGACTTCTCCCATAGACAACGATTTCTCCGGTAGATTTTTGACCGGGCCAATCAGAGAACAGAAGGGCGGAGTTTTTGGCCCCTAACCCACGCCCCCACCTGTCCCAGCGCAGCCAGCGAGCATTCGCATGTTCTCATTCAAAGCGATGCAAAGCGATGCAGGACTGTTTTATATGTGACACAAATGTATTAATTTCCCCTTCTTAATCCCTTATCTGGAGTTTTATTTTGTTTTTTTGCCAAAAGTCAAGTGTTCGCTCCCTCCTCCCTCCTCCTCCTCCTCCTCTCTCTCCGCTGAGTGCAAAGAATAAGGAAATGCCTCAGGTTGTCACGAGAGAATTAAACTAGGGTTTTACGTTGCTGCCCGAGTCCCTGCATATTTTCTGGTCTTCTGGACCAGCGCTACATGGTTTTATTTAATTTTTTTCAAACGTTTTATAACATATAAACACAGAATATGCAGGCAGCGAGAGAAATAGCAGCAGGAGGCGGAGCAGATGTCAAGTTCGGCAGAGCTCTGAGGGGGAGGGAGCAGAATGCTTTCCCTGTTCAAAATTTTTCTAAGATCCAATGGTTTTGTTCCTCAGGCAGAGGCCACGCCTCCAGCAAGAATCGTTTCTCAATGGAGAAGTCCCAGACCCTAGTCCGAAGTGAAGGACAAGGGTCTGGTTTTAACCAGGCTAAAACTGTGTTGAAACTGTGTTGCTGTATCACTTAATGGTGACATCTGCTGGATTTAAAAAGTCATTGCAGGCAAATTCAAAAAAGTCTTGAAACAGATTGAACAAGGTTCATTTACACATTTTTATTTACAGTTTTATTACAGGGGAGTTCCGCAGGGGTCCATCCTGGGTCCTCTCCTATTCTCCTTATACCTGCTGCCACTTGGTGCTATTTTCCGGAAACACAACATGTCTTTCCACTTCTACGCCAATTTACTTTCACCTAAGACACAATGGTACATGCTCTATTCAACCTCTGCTCGACT
Organism: Garcialebias charrua; assembly: GCA_038048925.1. NCBI lineage: Eukaryota > Metazoa > Chordata > Actinopteri > Cyprinodontiformes > Rivulidae > Garcialebias > Garcialebias charrua. The sequence goes on from JBBPBX010087819.1 coordinate 10,319, forward strand.
GCCTGGCTGACATCAGGGACTGGATGGCTTTAAATTTCTTATGTTTTAATGAAAAGAAGTCTGAAGCCATGTTGTTCCCTCTCAACAACACAATCATGATCGAACCACTGCATCAACCTTTCTGCTCTACCCCTGTCTGAAAAACAAAAAGTCACAAATCTGGGAGTGATAATGGATCCTTCCATGAAACTCAACAGTCATGTAAACATGATCGTTAAATCCTGTTTTTTCCAGCTGAGGCGACTGTCTAAGCTGAAGCCCATATTATCCAAAAAGAACCTGGAGACAGTAATTCACGCATTCATTACATCTAGGCTTGATTACTGCAATTCACTCCTGTTTGGCATCAGTCAAGCCACCATTGCACGATTACAACTGGTTCAGAACGCAGCTGCCCGATTTTTAACCAGCACACGCAAAAGAGAGCACATTACACCAGTCTTGGCCTCCCTTCACTGGCTACCGGTTCATCTTCGAATCCAATTCAAAATTCTCATGTATGTCTACAAATCGCTGAACAGTCTCGCCCCCGCCTATCTCTCGGATCTGATTCACCCATATGTCCCTCCACGTGCTTTGAGGTCAGAGGATCAGGTACTCTTAATAGTTCCAGAAACTCGCCTTAAGCGCAGGGGTGACAGGGCGTTCTCTGTAGCAGGCCCAAGACTCTGGAACGAGTTACCGCTGCTCATCAAACAGGCCCCCTCCCTCTCAGTTTTCAAATCCCGGTTAAAAACTCACTACTACTCCATCGCTTTCAATGCCAGCTGATTTGTATTGGATCGTTTGATTTATGATCTGCAATGTTTTTATGTTTTTCGTGTTGTACTTCATTGTCTGTGTTGCCTGTTGCGTGTTTGTTTGTCCAGCACTTTGGTGTGGACTTGTTCCTGTTTAAAGTGCTTTATAAATAAAATGGTATGGTATGGTATGTTGACGATGGATAGGTGTCAGGCTCTGTCCCTGTCTGTTTCTTTAGGCTTTGTCCCTGTCTGTTTCTTTATTAATTTGTGTATGTTATTTTGTGTTCCCCTCCTGTCATACTTTGTTATTCTGAGCTTTGTTTACTAGTTTCTGTGTATCTCATTCAGTCTCTGTCATTTCCCACTCCTCAGTCTGTCTCTCTGTGCTCAGGCCTTCAGCCTTAATCATTCACAGCTGGTCCTCATTCTAATCACCCCAGGTGCTCCTCACTAGCCGTGTTTCCATCAAGGTTTCTAGCTGCGCAATTTGAAATAGCGCAGCAGAAAAGCTTAATGGAAACGGCAAATTGCGAGGTTACTTCCTGAATTACGCTAAAAAGTTTATACGCTCGCTTGAGGTGGTTTTTGGGATCTGCGAAAATGAGCAGCTGCGCAAAATGACAGATGGAAACACATTTGCCGACTCGTGCTGCCGTAGCGAACATTCACGTCACGTGACTGATCAGCTGTTTCCGCTCCGGACAACATGTAACATCGCTAAAACTAGTTGGCATGACAGAATAAATACAACTCGCCCGATAGCAACACGTACCTGAAATATTCTCTCCATTTTGATGAGATGTGTGGCCGGGTTCTGTTTTCAACTGCTACTTCCTGTTTACTGTAGACATGCGCAGTGCTGACGTCTGACGTAATGACGCTGACGTCTGACGTAATGACGCTGTGTGCGGCTTGGAAGAAGCGCTTCAAGCCAGTAGATGGAAACACTTCTGATCTGCATTAATTTGTATTTACATATTTGTGAGGTAGCTCAAATTTCGCAAATAAAATGGATGGAAACACGGTTACTGTCTCGTTTGTGTCAGTATATAAACTCTGTGTGTTCACTCCTTGAGCACCGGGGCTTTGTCTTTCCACAGTGTATGATCTGCTCCTCTCCTCTCAGTAAGTGTTTTTTTGTTCCATCAGCATTATTATTTTTGTTAAATAAAACATTATTCATTTTACATTCGTGAGCCAATCTGTTTTTCTGCACGTGGGTTCAAACATTAAACAGCTGATCATGACAATAGGATTTCTTTGGTGTCATTCTCCATCACAGTGTAGGAGCAGTACTGAGCACAAAACCCTGGACTGTCCATACGCCCATCAGCTATAAAAAGGAACATTTTCAAAATAAATAAATATTTATTTTCTAATCTGGAGACAGTGTTGGCTGAGATGCATGTGGAAATTGTCTGGTTTGTTATAATTCAATAATATACTCACCAAGTACTACAACTTTTTCCTTCGACTGCAGTCTGGAAACAACTTCTGCTCTTTTTTGGTACCAAAACTCTTTGATTGTATCAAGACAATATGCATCCTGTATTTTAAAAAAGGTACTCCGATCCACTATTCGCACATTTATAAACTTGAATAGCAATGCAACTTTGTTAGAATTGTTGCCAGATAGGATTATGTTTGATGCCACAAGGAAGTCCCCAGCTTGCATCCCATACTTGAAAGATGTCTGGGAGTTCCACTGCCACACACAGTGATTGTTACGACAGATCTGGAAAACATATTTATAAAAACATTTAACATTACATTTTAACTGTTATGATAATGAAGTTATTACAGAGTAGTAAATTAAATTATCCATGTCATGAAGACACCCATTCCTCTGGATTTGATATGTATCTGTAATGGTCCAGGGGCCTGACATTTCACAAATGTCAGTGGGTCTTTCACAGTGCACACTGTGATTGGCAGCAACTAGTGCATTAACAGAATAACCGAGTTTTCGACAGGTCGAGTGCTTTGACTTCTATCGAGGCTTTTTTGTCCAACTCGGGTACCCGTAGTGACGTCATCACGTGATAAAAACAGAGCGCGCGGTAGCTTTTAGCTTTTAGTAGACGCTACAAAATGGATTCCTTTGTGCGCACGGATCTATGAAGCTGGTCCAGTCTTGTCAAAAAGGTAAAACAGTTTATAATTTTATAAATTGCGCCACTCATTGAAACATCCTGTTGACGTTCTTTGCTTCAACACCGTAGTAGATTGTTGTGACAGCAGAGGGCAGTGTTTTATTGCAGGTCCCATATATAACACGGTTGAAACGGCTTCATCTCTCTCGTTTCACAAACAAAAAAACAAATATTCATCTCTCTAGAGCTATTAAAAATCTATAAACACAATCTCTAAAAGTAAACCTAAATTGCACAGCTGCAGGCGGTGGTACGGTGTGGCTGTGGCCCAATTTGTTTTTTAAGTTTCGGTTTTCATCGCCTTATACTTTCACTTTTAATATTATTAATATAACTAATAGTTTTGTTTTTCCTGTGACTTATGTGCAGTATGATAAATGATAGGAGCATAATAAATGCTCCCAATGCTTTGTTGGTCTTTTTTTTCTTTTTGTAAAGACGTTTTTAGGCATTTATATTTATTTATTTATTTTGCATCGTAAGACACTGTGACGTCATCGGCTACTCGAGCGTCGTTCGAGTTTTTTTATGTTAATGTCGAGGTTAAAAATTATGTACTCGTTCAACCCCTAGCAGCAACAGATACTCAGCAAGTTTTTTCAAACAGGTGTGATAAGTGATGGCTGCAAGATGTTCAACGATGTCATCCTCACACTGGACTTTCATTACGTCTGGCACTGGTTGAGATTCCATTGACTGTGTGTCTAGAATGTCATGCACAGTGTTCTCCATGCTGATGGCTTGAAGAGAATCTAAGCACAACTTTTGCTGAATGGCATCACCAGGCCTAATTGAATACAGGAAAAACAATGAGAAAATAAACTAATTTTCATGAAAGACAAGTTATATGTATGAACTTACCGAACACATAGAGGTATGTTTTTCATCATCATCATCACTGTCATCATCATCACTGTCAAACTCAAATGTTTCCTCTTCCGCTGATGTGGAAATGTCTTGTGTGTCCTCGTGTGGTGTCCATGTTCTGTCTTCAGCCCAGTCAATACTATTTAAAGGGATATGAATATTAGTCTGTGTCACTCAACATGTAAAATCTCTGAGTAAATATTGACAAATACTACTTACACAGAGTTTTGAATGTGATTGAAGTCACTTTCATCAACCTTGTCGTGAATGTCCAACGAAGACATACTAAAACAAAAATATATAAACGTGAAAAAACATAAACTAACATTGATACTGAGGCAACACATTACATTATTTTATTAAAAAACAATATCCAAGTTTGATCATGACAGAAAGAAACATGTACTTGGTGTAGTGGGCATGACCGTGTCCACTTTGATACACCTGTGTATTTTTGAACTGTTCCAGAGATGACCTTTACTGACCTCTCAGTAAAGCAAGACATTTACTACAAATTATTCCATTAGTTGTAATCTGAGAACAT
>JBBPBX010087821.1:0-14624 GCA_038048925.1 Garcialebias charrua
TGAGTGATGTAAAGCTGCCACGGGCACAAGGTTTATCTCCCAAAATGGCAGAAATCCTTGAATGTTCTTGTGAGCAATGCTTGAATTTAAATAACATTTCATCCACTATAAAAGCAGTTTAATTGTTTTGTTTCAGCCAAGAAAAGCAGGTACCGGTAATCATGTACCTGTGTAAATACATCTGTGTTCATTTTTCTGTTAGCAAATTATCTCGTGAATCAGCAAATGGATTTTAATGAAACTTTTAGAAAGCAGTTGATGGACACATATCTAAAACTGTGTAACTATTCCTCAACTTGATTTAAGATGGAAACCACAGCTAAAAAAAACTTAGCAAACACAAAAATGGCTGCAATCCAGTCAGTTTAGCTTTTATTAGGCAATAATGGGGCGACTGAAGCTAAGTGGTTAGAGCAGGCGTCCTCCAATGTAAGAGTTGGGGGTTCGATATCATTCCACCAGCAGTCACATGCTAAAGTGTCCCTGGACAAAACACTGAACCCCCCATTGCCTCTGATGTGTCCCCCTTCGGAGTGTGAATGTGATAAAACACTGATTAGTCTTTGTAGAGATATAGTAGAATGCTGTATGAATGGGTAAATGAGGGCAAACATTTTAGTGTAAAGTACTTTGTACGTACTTGGAGTATCTTGATAAGATAGAAAAGTGCTACCCTTACGCAAGAAAAATATATTTTACAATATATTTTTCAACAATATATTGCATTTCATAATAATGTAATTTTGGGGTTGTTTGAAAGTATTTGACAAGATTAAGGTTACTGTGGTTTGTATCAGTTGATATGGATTATTAATACCCTAAAATTAAATTAAAATTACAGCATGAAATATATATTAAAATATATATTGAAAAATATATGAACACAATATATTGTAATATATGTAATAATATATAAGGAATTGCCGCTTTTAATATATTGAAAAATATATTAGAATATATATCTACACATATATGCCAAAATATAACAAAAAATATATCAAATAATATATTTAAAATATATTGTAAAATATATGAATTTAATATATTTTATGGTATATTAACCAATATATCTAAATATATTTTGCCATATATTGAAAAATATATGAACACAATATATTGTAATATATGTAATAATATATAAGGAATTGCCGCTTTTAATATATTGAAAAATATATTAGAATATATATCTACACATATATGCCAAAATATAACAAAAAATATATCAAATAATATATTTAAAATATATTGTAAAATATATGAATTTAATATATTTTATGGTATATTAACTAATATATCTAAATATATTGCATTATATATTACATTGGTACATTTGTCAATATATTTTAGAAAGAAAAAAAAAAATATATATATATATATATTTCACACATGCTTTTGAACAGTTAAACATTTTAACAATACACTAAATAACAGGATACAGTATTTAAAATGGAACTTCACTTTTATTCATTTACACACAAAAAAACTTTTTAACAAGTGCACTGGTTGCCAACAATGACACACAAAGAGGATCATGTAAACATAAGCAAGGCATTGAATTGATAAAGCTTTTCGGATGAGAAGCGAAACGTCTTCTGTTACAAATAAAGTCCAGTTGATCTTGAATTGAACGCCATTTTGATTTATCATGTCCTGGACGACTGAGAATCTTCACCAGCATAAGCAAGGCATAAAAGCACATGTGATTTATAAGCAAAAGAAAAGACAAAACAGCAAAATGTTGTAACTTTTTTTTTTTTTTGCATTAACTTCAGTCTTTCACATCCAGTCACAGTAAAACAAAACAAAAATATTGTTTTTGGAACTGAAACATTTTACCACTTGTGCTTGCATTTTAACAGCCCCAACTAGTAAATATGAAATAGTAAACAAGTAACTAGTACTTTGCTAAATCTGCTCAGTTTCATAATTTATTTTCTTTGGTTGTTTTCATTTATTTTCTTTCGCTTTACTTGAAAATTTACTTGAAAAACCAGTGCCTTAGTGTACAGTCCAGGAACCTGAAAAAGCTAGAAGCAGCACAAAAACAGCATAGAAAAGAAAATTCCCTTACTTTGATTGAAGTGGAGGTAGACAGGCTTATTAGGTGGTTCTCATTTTCAAACATGGATCATATGGAACTGCTTAGCCATTGAGCAATGATTCAACCATGAATGATGGGTACATGGGAGTCCAGATGTGAGTTCAGGTCAGGTGTGTAGTCCTGATGAGAGCAGGTCTGTCCATCAGGTCAGGTGTGTTTTCCTGTTTTGGCAGCAGTCATTGATGTGGATACATGTCAGGGTTAGGCACAAGGTGTTGACGCACATGTGATGGATAGAGAGGAGCTGCAGGAGGATGGTGAGGAGAGAGCAGAGGACACAGGTCTGTACATGAGGTCAGGTGCAGCAGGTTTTGTCTGTTGAAAGAGACACAAACATGAACACGTGAAGTTAAAGCAGGGTCATGACCTGCAATAAAAACATAAAACACAGTCAGAAAGCAAGTTCAACTCACTGTTAGGCACAAGGTGTTGACGCACAGGTGATAGATGGAGACACCTGTTGGATGAACTGGAATGTGGACTTCATAGAACTGAGGTAGTTGAAAGGCATAGCATGTACAAGTCCAAAGAGAATGCACATAGCTTTTGGCAGGTCTTGAATGTTGGCCAACACGACTTCTCCCTCCATGATGATTTTCAGAGAGGCTGGACTGAGATGCAAGGAGGATGAGGGCACAGCACCTTCAGGTTCAACGAGGAGAATCCCAATGTCAATGTTGCAGAACAAGTCATCATCATCTGAGTCCTTAATAAATGACAAGAGCACAACAGAGACAATTATCGTTAAGCAGCCATCATTAATTGATCAAAAATAATGATTTCCATAAACGAATTACAATATTTGTCATATCTTCTGTTTTATCATAACATGCAGCCCTAGTTTCCTTGACGCAGGACTGGCGAGTACTCAGATATTTGTACTTGTACTTAACACACACTGGTGTTGCATCCCTACTAGCCTCGTGCTTTGCACTAGGATTAGTTTAGGATCAGTTCTTCTCAGAGGGACTGTAGATGATCATGGGATATGAAGTCTTTACAGTTGTTCATGGAGGAACTTGATTCTGTTTCACTATTTTGAGCCATGCTTTTTGTCAGGATGGTAAACCTCTACCCATCTTTACTTCTCACAGATTCGTCTCTGATGCTCTTTTTTACCCACTCCTCTTACTGACCTGTTGCCAGTTAATCTAACTGGTTGTAAAATTCTCTTCTGTCTCTTATTCAAACCACTTTCACAAACTTTTCTTACTCTTGTCCAAACATTTTAGAAAAGTGTTGTTGCCATTAAATCCAAAAGTACCAGTATACATGTATTATTTTTCCTTAAAAAAACTGTCCAGTTTCTTAGTTTAAACAGTTGATGTGTTTAATATGTTCCAGTGTCAGTAAAATATGGGTTTGAGATTTGTAAATCATTGCACTGTTTTTACATTTTACACGACACCCTAACTGTTTCAGACCTGTGGTTGTTTAATGTTCCAACATTTGCTGCAGATGTCCTCGGTCTTGTTGGGAACATAAAGACACATGAACATTCTCCTCTGTGTTGCAGCTAGCTGAAGGAGTGTGTGTCCCAGAGGCCCATGTTGTGATGCAGATGACTGTGGACAACTTTATAACCCTCGTCCATAACTATATCCAGGTGAATCGGTGCAGACCATGTCTTGAAAACAAAAGAACAAACCAAAATAGAGAAATTGCATTTCCTGTGAAAATGCAGTGGGAAGGCTTATTGCTGAAGAACTTGCTAAACAGCTGCAATTAGCTAAAAACATGCTGAATTTTAGCTGATATGGAAGAACAATCCTAAATTGGCAGAAGAAAGCAGAAATTGTATTTCCTATACGGTATTTGGTTTAAATTGGCAGTAGCTAAAAACAAACTGAAATTTGGTTATAGATGTTTGTGGATTACAGATGATGGAAAACTAAAGTTCAGTGTCTCAGAAAATGAGAATATTCCACAGCTTTTGTTACCTTTGTCAGTGTGGGCAGGAGCCATGTGCTGCTGGAAAATGAAACCAGTGCCTCCATAAAGCTGGTCAGCAGGAGGAATCATGAAGTGTCTAAAATGTTCTGCTAGATGCTACACTCACTGAGGACTTGAGAAAACCCAGTGGNTGTTGCAGCTGGAACAACCAGATGTTGATCAACGATGAAGCAACCGTCAAACCGTTTGGACGTTCCCGTCGCTGAAGGATTTCAACCGTTAATGTTTGTAGTTCTGGACTTTAATGTGTTTTCTGGATCAGAATTCATCAGTAAATGCAAGAAAACCTAAATGTTTTTCTTGCATTTACAGCAGAGTGACAGACACTGGACCGTGCAGTGGGGGTGCCAGGGGGTGGCCAGTGGTGGCCATGGCACCATAGATTGATCTTCGGCCACCCCAATCATTTTACATTTAATTCAGTTCATTTTATTTATTTAGCTCCAGGTCACAACAGAAGTCGTCTCAGGCACTGAACAGAAACATTCATATATAAAATAATAATTTAACAGAAACATTCATATATAAAATAATAATTTAACAGAAACATTCATAAACCATACTCTGATGCTGCTCAATAATCCAGGTAGAAAAATCTAAAAAAGCTATGTCTGGTCCTCTGGACATTCAAAAAATAAAACAAAACAAAAAAAAGAAACGTTTCGTCTTTCGTCCGAAAGACTTCCTCAGTCTGAGCTGCTGTATTCAGCTCAGTCTTATAAATAGCACCCTCTCATAGTGGATCAACCAGTTTGCTGATGACAGCTGAAACCAGCTGCTCACATGATCAAGGAGGACCATCAGCCTAACGATGGATCGTTAGCACCCTGATGGTTGTTTGCTATTCACAGAGGGCTGAGTGATACTAGCAATAACAGCATTGTAAGAGGGGGACAGTTGAACCCGGAGGCCTCCACCTCTGTTTAATGATGGACGGTTTCTTTTCACAAAGATGGCCTCCTTTACTCCTCTCTCAAACCATCGTTCCTCTCTATCAAGGATGTGAACATCTTCATCCCTGAAAGAGTGACCTCTGACCTGGAGATGAGTGTAGACCACAGAGTCCTGACCTGATGATGTTGATCTTCTGTGCTGGTCCATCCTTTTGCACTCTTTACGTGCATTCCTGTTGATGAAGCAGTAGAGGTGGTCTGTTTAAGGTTAAAATCAGACACCACTCTGAACAGCAGGACCACGCTTTCCACAGAACAACTGTGTCAACTCTTGAAACTGTGCCTGCAGTCAACCTACTTCACATATGGGGAGCAATATTATAGGCAGAAACATGGGTGTGCTATGGGGTCTCCAGTTTCTCCTATTGTTGCCAACCTGTACATGGAGGAGGTAGAAAAGAGAGCCTTGACATCCTTTTCAGGGAGACCACCAAGTCATTGGTTCAGGTATGTTGACGACACCTGGGTTAAAATTAAATCTCAGGAAGTCCAACATTTCACTGATCACATCAACTCTGTGGATAAATATATCAAGTTCACACGAGAAGATGTAAAAAATGGCAGGTTGGCTTTCTTGGACTGTGAGGTCTCAGTTTCTGATAGAGGAAATTTGCAAACTGAGGTGTACCGCAAACCCACACACACAGACCAGTATTTACAGTTTGACTCCCATCACCCTCTGGAGCACAAGTTAGGAGTCATCAGGACTCTGTACCACAGAGCAGACAGCGTCCCCACTAACTCAGGAGCCAGACAGAAGAGAAATCACACACAAAACAGGCTCTAGAGAAATGTGGATATCCTAACTGGGCCTTCCTGAAAGCAGAGAAGAAACCCAAACAGGACTCCAGCAGCCATCAGGTGAAAAGAAGGAACCCAGACCCAGACCAGTGGTCATTCCAGATGTTGCAGGAGTTTCAGAGACATTGAGACGTTTATTTTCTAAACACAACGTCCCAGTGGCTTTTAAACCCCAAAATACATTAAAGACTGGTTCATCCCAAAGATCCAGTCCCCCGGCACAAACAGAGTAATATTGTGTATGTTGTTCAGTGTCAGGAGGGTGATCAGTCTTATATCGGGGAAACTAAACAGCCACTGGCCAAAAGGATGGACCAGCACAGAAGATCAACATCATCAGGTCAGGACTCTGTGGTCTACACTCATCTCCAGGTCAGAGGTCACTCTTTCAGGGATGAAGATGTTCACATCCTTGATAGAGAGGAACGATGGTTTGAGAGAGGAGTAAAGGAGGCCATCTTTGTGAAAAGAAACCGTCCATCATTAAACAGAGGTGGAGGCCTCCGGGTTCAACTGTCCCCCTCTTACAATGCTGTTATTGCTAGTATCACTCAGCCCTCTGTGAATAGCAAACAACCATCAGGGTGTTAACGATCCATCGTCAGGCTGATGGTCCTCCTTGATCATGTGAGCAGCTGGTTTCAGGCTGTCATCAGCCAACTGGTTGATCCACTGTGAGAGGGTGCTATTTATAAGACTGAGCTGAATACAGCAGCTCAGACTGAGGAAGTCTTTCGGACGAAAGACGAAACGTTTCTACATTTTTTTTTTGCTTTGTTTTGTTTTGCTTTTTGAATGTCCAGAGGACCAGACTTAGCTTTTTTAGATTCATAAACCATAATTGCCGGTGTACAAGACGCTACTTTTTTCTCACACTTTGTGCAGTTTATCTGCAGGAGTGACTAACTTATGTATTTTTTCACAATTTACATAATTTATATTTTAGTTTGACGGACTTCCTGCCTCTGACTAACATTTTCCTTTGACAGAGCTGGGTGCTCGTGGCTCCCAGCACCCACCCCTCACGGCGGCGGGCGTTTGAGACAGAGTGAATGCCCTCAGGTATCCACAGGTACGGTCACTCCCCGACCTGTTACAGAAGCACAATCCATAGTTTACTTCCGGGTCACTCGGATCACCGTTGTTTATGAATAAAAACTGTCAGTTTACTTAGAAAAGTACGTGCTGTATCTCCATCAATCTTCATGCAGCTTCTGTTACAAATCACTGGTTAAGATGATCTGCGACGCATTAGACCTGACACCCCCCCACCCCACCCCACCCCCAGCTGAATGAGAAAAACCCTGTGAGATACAGGATGAATCATTTCCGTGGTGAAACAGCGCCGCTCACTGGTGAAGCTGCACATCTTTTTAACCATGATGGAAACATGTCAGTGATTTTAACAGAAATACAGGTAGTGTAAATTAGCAACATGAAAATCGTCAGGGATCGAGCACATACTTTTATAAGTAAATTAAGATAGTTATTATTCATAAACAAATTATATCAGTGCATTTACTTTAATCTAGCATATTGAACGGTGATCTGAGCGACATGGAAGTATTCCTTTTAGCGCATGTGCAAATAAGCAACACTACGAATCGGCTTCCATAACAGATGGGGGAATGATATGTCAGTGCTTCCCCTACCATTACGGTATATAAGCGGGGCGCACCGCCCCGTCAACAGAACTGAGCGCCCCGTCTACTGAAACAGCCCCCCACCCACCTGTCGGCACTGACGTAACGCTAAACGAGCAGCTCGCAATGCAGGTGCACTAGCTGAAAACCTAAAGGCAGCCTCTTCCCTCATGCTGAACACTCACGCTGACACACACACACTCGAAAACTGTCGGTACAAACAGCGCACGGCTCATGTTTGTCTGTTTCACCCTCCCCCATCAAAAATCATTAAAAAAACAGTCTGTACAGGCAGCGTGCGGCTGAGATGTGTTCGTCTCTCTCCTCTGCCCTGCTCCTAAACTGTTGGTGCAAACAGCTTTGTCTCTAACCCCCACTCCCAAAATCTGTCAGTATAAGTTGATGATGACTGTCGAGTCTACTTCCCTTAGAAACATAATGGCTCCACTCAGTCTCTCCTGGACTGTCTCAATGACATTAGATGATGGACGGCACTTCATTTCCTCCATTTTAACAAAAATAAATAAAAATAAAGACTGAGGTTATGATGTTTAAATCCAGTGGTCCTAGCAGTTTCCCCACTACTCATTTTTCCTCTTTGGCCCCACATGAAAAATCCATTGTTACAAATTTAGGGTTAAAAATGGATCTCTGCCTGAAACTTGACGGCCATGTCAACAGCATGTTCAAGTCCTCTTTCTTTCAACTGATGTCAGAGGACAGTAGTGATGTCAGAGGACAGTAGTGATGTCAAAGGACAGTACCTTAGTGATGTCAGAGGACAGTAGTGATGTCAAAGGACAGTACAGGTAGTCCCCGACTTACGAGCGCTCTAACTTACGAGGTTCCGGACTTATGAGCTGGCGAATTTTTTGAAAAAACGCAAAAAATACTGAGTTTTTCTGTGTTTTTTCACCACAGTTCGTTAGCTAAACATGTGGACACACGTTTCCGATCATTTTTATGCACTCATAAGCAGTTTTTCGATGAAAAACGAGTGTTCGTAGTCGCGCTAGCAAAACCGTTCCAACTTACGAGCGAAATTCCGGACTTACGAGACACGTGGCGGCCGTTCCAATTTACGAGATTTTCGTGTTACGAGCGCCTCGTTGTAACGGAACTCGCTCGTAAGTCGGGGACTACCTGTAGTGATGTCAGAGGACAGTAGTGATGTCAAAGGACAGTACCTTAGTGATATCAGAGGACAGTAGTGATATCAGAGGACAGTAGTGATGTCAGAGGACAGTAGTGATGTCAGAGGACAGTAGTGATGTCAGAGGACAGTACTGTACCTTAGTGATGTCAGAGGACAGTACTGATGTCAAAGGACAAGTACCGTAGTGATGTCAGAGGACAGTACTGATGTCAAAGGACAAGTACCGTAGTGATGTCAGAGACAGTACTGATGTCAAAGGACAAGTACCGTAGTGATGTCAGAGGACAGTACTGATGTCAAAGGACAAGTACCGTAGTGATGTCAGAAGACAGTACTGATGTCAAAGGACAGTACCGTAGTGATGTCAGAAGACAGTACTGATGTCAAAGGACAAGTACCGTAGTGATGTCAGAGGACAGTACTGATGTCAAAGGACAAGTACCGTAGTGATGTCAGAAGACAGTACTGATGTCAAAGGACAAGTACCGTAGTGATGTCAGAGGACAGTACTGATGTCAAAGGACAAGTACCGTAGTGATGTCAGAGTAGTGATGTCAAAGGACAAGTACCGTAGTGATGTCAGAGGACAGTACTGATGTCAAAGGACAAGTACCGTAGTGATGTCAGAGGACAGTACTGTACCTTAGTGATGTCCGGCTCAGACCTGCTGGAGCACATGGTCTGCAGCTCCCTGATCAGATCTGTGTCATCGTCAGAGAAGACCGGCAGACCTGCAGGCTCCCTGCAGACAAAGGGTTAATGTTAGCATCCCAGCTCATTCAGTGTGTCATCAGAGTAAACCTGTCCTGTCCCATCCTGTCCTCAGCACCACAGTCCTGCAGGAACAGAGCTTCACTCTGGGACCAGAACTACGAGGCAGGTTGAGCGTCTCGGTTCAGTTTGGGATGTTTTGTCTCATGAAGCCAGTTCACTTCTGACCCGAGTCTTGTTACTGTGACGACTGATGAACCAGACACAGGTCAACATACTGCCTCTCTGCCATTCAATGTTCCTTAAAAAGCTTCCTGGGTGTATCGGGCAGGGCGGTGGAGTGGGGGCACTTTGTTCCTCGTCATCCCTGAGCGCCAGCTTTAAGGCCTGGTTACACTTCAACAACGTGAAAGATGGCAGATCTCACGTGATTTGAGTCGGACTTGTACTGAAGAGAACGCATGGGGAAGACGTCCTGATAAGTCCTCCCCCTGGAAAAGAGACCGCCGCTGTTTGCAGCAGATGTAGCAGGAACGTGTCTCCACGCTCCAAGGTTTGGTCAAAATAGCTCCAACTTCACAAAACAGCACAAAATAATCAGACATTGAAAAGTGAGCTTCTCAGGGTGGCGGGTGACGTGCATTCCTTCAGGTAATGTTGGGCCTTTCATTGGGGACTGCCTATTTCTTACTCTTTCATCAACTTTAATGCGGCCCCCACAGATGTTACATTAAAGGTATTGTGACATGATGTTGGAACTATGCATAAAGTGGCACAACATATATATGTTGTATCATTCAACTATGTTCATTTTTACAAGCAAAATGATAAATCTATGAAAATTTGTTTCAAAGGGATTTTAAAACTGGCGCTGTGTTTTGTCACGGGACATAATAATAATAATAATGAATTCAATTTATAATGCACTTTTCATTAATAAAAATCTCAAAGTGCTACAATGTGTAACAAGGTAAAGGTAAAAAATAAAACAAGTGATAAAATCAAATAAAATCTATAATAATATCGACTAAGATCAAAGATAAAATCATGTAGATTTAGGCTTGCTTAAAAAATAAATAAAATAAAACAAGTGATAAAATCAAGTAAAATCAATAAAGATAACAGCTAAGATCAAAGATAAAATCATGTGAAAGCAGAATAGGCTTGCTTAAAAAGAAAAGTCTTAATGCCGATTTTAAAGTCAACCAGTGACTGTGGAGCTCTCAGGTCGTCAGGGAGGGAGTTCCACAGGCGGGGGGCAGCCACACAGAATGCTCGGTCTCCCATGGTCCTCAATTTGGTCCGAGGAATATGAAGAAATTACTGTTCTGTGATCGTAGAGACCGGGTGGATGAATATGGTGCAAGAATGTCCTTTAGATAATCAGGTGAAGTGCCGTGCAAGCATTGATGTGTAATGAGAGCAGTTTTGTACTGAATTCTGTAGGTGACAGGAAGCCAATGGAGGTTATGGAGAATGGGTGTAATATGTTCAAATTTACGAACTCTCAACAGAATCCTTGCTGCACTGTTTTGAATGTATTGAAGTTTCTGAAGGTTTTTGCCAGGGATTCCAATAAACAGGGAGTTGCAGTAGTCGAGCCTGGAGGAGACAAAGGCATGGACGAGTTTCTCAGCATCAGGAAAAGGTACTTCCACATGCAACGTCCTGTGACGTAGAGACATGAAGTTCAGTCTGCCGCCCGCTGCTATTAGCACGCAGTGTCATTTTCTTCAAGATCGCCTTTTTTTTGTATAACTTGAAAAATGCTGTTACGTTGTGTCGCATTTGGGTGTTCTAACATCATCAGTGAACAAGTGAGCCTTTTCACTTTCCCAAAAGATGAAATACTTCGTCAAGAAATCTCGGAGTCCACCTTGCTCCATGAACGGTAAGACTCAAATAAATACAGCTGCAGACCTACAGTAGAACCAGCTGTTTCTTGTTCATCACTCAAACTAACTTCGGCTTCTCAAACTGAAGACAAATCGCTCAAATCTTCACTTATATTTCTTAATTCCTCGGTTTCTATATTCACTGCTATTTGTTATTTACAATGTGCGTTCTTGCCATTGCATCATAAAAATGCATCGTGTTTGACCCCTCCTTTCTCCACCCGAAAACTGCGACGCACTGCAGAGAACAATTCTATAAAAAATACTTTTATATATTAATTATTCGACCCATCTGTGTACAAAAAAATCAAAGCCGAGTATATGTTGTGCCACTTTATGCATAGTTCCAACATCATGTCACACCACCTTTAAAACGACCGGCTCGGCACCGTGACGTGTGCTGTTACGTTTATTGCAGAGCCATATAAAGTGAGAGTTGCGACACTTCCATAGAGTTCCATTGTAAGAATGGAATGCGGAAGTCCCGTGGGTCATGGAGGGGGCGATTTGTTCCATGGCTCTGGTTACAGTCTGACGCTGCCTGCAGTAGCGCTCCGTCGCCACCAGAGGGCGCAGCTCCACAAGGTTTCCATAGCCGTAGTTTGGAACGATTGACCGCCTGTCGGCGAGATCAAAGCGTGTCGGAACTCTCACTTTATATGGCTCTGGTTTATTGGTGTTTCGAGTTACCATGGCGACGTAATTTGCAAACATTCAAAATGGCTGACAGAACTCAACAGCTTCTAACAACTCAGTTAAGGCCGGCGCAGAGCTCCGCGCTGGACCGCGCCCGCGCGCGCGCTGCGCGTGGGGGGTTCACAGCAGAGCACAGCGTGAAGCAGCGTGTGGCTCCAACGTTTTCGCTCCAAATACTTGATGTCATTTGAGCAGAAGCAGGGCGGAGCGTTTAGCTACGGGACAAATTGAGGTCGCTGATTGGTCATTTGCTGACAGCCTACTGATTTGATTGACAGGTCGGGTCTGAGAACAAGTTCATTCATTCCTCCTCATCGGAGGAGGAAGTGAATGGTGACCGCTTCAAGCGATCACTTGACTTTTGGCAAAAAAACAAAAGAAAAGTCCAGATCAGCGATGAAGAAGAGGAATTTAATTCATTTGTGTGTCACACAAAACAGTCCGCCACCAGGGCAGTTTATTGAGAGACACCGCGCGCGCGTGAGCGGTCGTAAAATTTGAGCTTGGCGCGTTCGCGCGAGCGTTCAAAGGCTTGTGCCGCTGCGCTCGCTCAAGCGTGGCACCGCGTGGACTCGCGCTAGCGCGGAGCTATGCCTCGCCCTTTAGTGTTTGACATATTGAGCTGAAATGTTCTCTGGTCGTAGCTGACAGTGAGTTTTCATACATTCCTAATAATAATAATAATAATGAATTCAATTTATAACGCGCTTTTCATTACTGAAAATCTCAAAGTGCTACACACATTGAATGCTACACACATTCATACACCGGTAGCGGCAGACTACCATGCAAGGTGCTTTCCAGTCCTACCGGGAGCAACTCGGGGTGAAGTGTCTTGCCCAAGGACACAACGACACATGGTGTGGGGAACCGGGATTCGAACCGCCAACCTTCCGATCGGGGGACGACTGCCATTACCACTACGCCACGGCCGCCCTAATGCAAATCAAAAACCCAAGATGGCCGCCTGAGATAAAAAGTAAAAATACTATAAATCATTTTAGAGACACTGAGCTAAACATTGGTGTGGTGATAGCTGAGAATGTTCCCCATCACATGCTGAATCCAAATTTAACTAATCCAAGATGGTCACCATAGCTTACAAGAAAAAACGACTGAGTCGTTGATTTTTAACCAAGTCGAGCTGAACTTTGGTTTAGTGGCAGCTGAGAGCGAACCCCAACACAAAGTCCTGTCAGATCAACATTTTCAACTGGCAGCAGCACGACAGTCCCCGTCAAAGTTTCTCCAGGAACTTTCTACAGTTTTCTGCTTCATGGCTCGGACGGAGCGTCTGATGTTATTTGAACACAGGGCGACTTCCTGTGTGGAGCAGCGGCGTGGTGGGACACTAACACCGACTCATCGCTCCAACGGGTGAACTGAAGCAGACCTGCTTAAGAACGCCACCCACCTGCGTCTGCCGGGACTGCAGCTGATGTCTGAGCTGGACCGGGAACCTGCAATCAAAAACAACTTGATTAAAAAGAGCTGCGGGACAAACGGTCTCATGAACTTCAGGGACGTGGTCTGTGAGTCCAACTACAGCTGAGGTGAGGTTCACTCAGGCCCATGTCTGCAGAGGTCCACACTGAGCAGCTGTTAGAAGAACCACACAGTCTCCTCATGGACATTGTCCACACAAACAGCACAAATATGAGAATTTGACAAGTTACACTTTAAGCCGTTTTATTTCCTGAAAGTAATAGATGTTCCCCCCCACCCCAATCAATAAACAATCATTATTAGCAATGCCCACCCACGTCCCCATCACTAAGGGATAAGAAGAGCAAATGTAGTTCTTTGGACGTGAACTGAACAGAGAATGAAGTAAAGCAGAAGCAACATGTTTATGGATTTTTTCCAATATTTATAAACCAATTTTTGGCTGAGATATGACCGTTTTCATTCATTATGACTGAAAAAAGAGAGATGTACCACTTTCAGCCACTAGATGGCAGAAGAGTAGAAATAAAAGTAAGGCATGCTGTTGTATCATGTAATAGGTAAACGTAGCTATAACGACAAATAAAATAAAAATTCAAGACCAAAACAACTGGACTTTTTTAATTATACTTTTTTTTTTACTTATTTGAATTTACTATGTCCTGGATGGGGCTTTAACAGACTAATCGAGTAATCGACACATCGATTCCTAGGACATCTCCTGAGTTGTTAAATTTCACGTTGAGTATTTGCAGTGACGTCATTACGTCGTAGTTACGTCACGTGATCCGCACCGAGCTACTAGCAGAAGCTACAAAATGGATTCCTAAGCAGACGGATGGCGCGGGGCAGACCCAGTCTTGGCAAACAGGTAGAAATGCATCAATAGTATGGAAATATTTCACTAAAGATAAATCTTCCGGTTCAACAACCGTAAGGAAACAGAAAATTAATCAACTTCCTGTTTGGAGCTCGTTGCGAACTGGTGTTACACCATATTCTGTGACCACCATACATTGTGACCATAGGGGGCGGTGTTGCATGCACTGTTGCAGGTCACAGAATATGGTGCAACACCGGGTCCAATCGACTGAACCAGAACCAGCTTCCTTTGACCTTGTTTCACAAACAAAAATAAAAAAATATTAATCTCTAAACCTATAAAAAAAAACTATAAACATATTAATCTCTAAAGCTATCTCTAATGTGCAGCACCACAGGCGGTGGTGCGGGGTGTTCGACCGCCCCACTGTTTTTTAGTTTTGTTTT
>JBBPBX010087822.1:0-14623 GCA_038048925.1 Garcialebias charrua
TGGACTCATCAGACCACAGAACACTTTTCCACTTTGCATCAGTCCATCTCAGATGAGCTCGGGCCCAGCAAAGCCGGCGGCGTTTCTGGATCTTGTTGATGAATGGCTTTTGCTTTGCATAGTAGAGCTTTAACTTGCACTTACAGATGTAGCGACGAACTGTAGTTACTGACAGTGGTTTTCTGAAGTATTCCTGAGCCCATGTGGTGATATCTTTTACACACTGATGTCGGTTTTTGATGCAGTACCGCCTGAGGGATCGAAGGTCACGGGCATTCAATGTTGGTTTTCGGCCTTGCCCCTTACGTGTAGTGATTTCTCCAGATTCTCTGAACCTTTTGATGATATTACGGACCGTAGATGGTGAAATTCCTAAATTCCTTGCAATAGCTCGTTGAGAAAAGTTGTTCTTGAACTGTTCGACAATTTGCCCACGCATTTGTTCACAGAGTGGTGACCCTCGCCCCATCCTTCTATGTGGATGACTGAGCATGTCAAGGAAGCTGCTTTTATACCCAATCATGGCACCCACCTGTTCCCAATTTGCATGTTCACCTGTGGGATATTCCAAATAAGTGTTTGATGAGCATTCCTCAAATTTCTCTGTCTTCTTTGTCACTTGTGCCAGCTTTTTTGAAACATGTTGCAGGCATCAAATTCCAAATGAGCTAATAATTGCAAAAAATAACAAAGTTTACCAGTTCGAACGTTAAGTATGTGGTCTTTGCAGTGTGTTCAATTGAATATAGGTTGAAAAAGATTTGCAAGTCATTGTATTCTGTTTTTATTTGCGATTTCCACAACGTGCCAACTTTTCTGGTTTTGGGCTTGTACATAACAAATTAATCATTTTAGCAAATACTTTTATAATGTAATAGTTAACATATCCTTTAAAAAAACATGTTAAGAGTTGTGTTACGTTTACAGCAAGTACACCAGTACTGTACATGTTTGAGAAAAATGTTTACATTTAATGTCTTCTCACTTCTCACTTGAAATAAGCTGGCATCCTTTGCGTGTGAATGCTGGAACGATTACATTGACACCATAGCTCTTGCAGCAGGTCCCTCACTGTGAAACCACGATCACCCATCACCTCATCTCCAGCACGCAGATAGTCCAGAAACCCAGAGTTCTGTGTTATATACCTGTCACTGCATTTACCACCATAAGCATCTGAAATAAACATGATTATTCCAGAGGGAGAAACAGCCAATAAATATTTCACAGTGTTATTTGCATGTATGATTCACTTCTGGAGTCCAAGTTTTTAGCTTTCTGCAAAACATGTTGCTTTAATTGTTTCACGGGGCAACCATAGAATAAGATTGTTGGTTTGTTCTGACATTATGTCAATCCACATTCCAACAGTCATGCTGCATGTGACTGGTGGTGTTGAGCAGCTCCACACTCTCATCAAGCCCATCTGAAAGTAAAAGTACATTATACAAACATTAGGGTTCATTTATGAACACACACACACACACACCTATATTATATACAGTATATATATATATATATATATATATATATATATATATATATATATATATATATATATAAACACACACCTATATTATATATATATATATATATAAGATATGTATAAATAAACGCACACACAGCATACATATATAGGTGCGTGTGTTTATTTGCCAGTTATGAACGAAAATATTAGTATCATTTAATCACTGACTACATAAAATCATAACACTAAAAGCTGTCTCTTAAATCATACCTGGTGTTCTCGATCCTCTGGAGGATACTGTGACTTTTTTCAGGTGGTTTCTCGTAGCCCAGCCACAAAGAAGGATGCGGGTTTTTCTTATCGGAGCCTGTTCAACACACACTAGTTGCAGCCACAAATTCAGCTTCGTCTGATTATTCATACAGCCACGAACAGTGCAACAGGTACCAGAGCTCCACAAGACATCTTCGTGACAATATTAGCTCAAAATAACAGAAAACAGAACTTTAACAGAACTTCTACGATGCGCGCAGATTAGCAAGCAAACAACGAGGAGCCAATGCAAAAATTCTACTTCCGGGGTCAAACGGAAGTACGACATTATACACTTCATATTTGGCACTATTGCCAAATGTCGGACTTGGGTCAAATGTTTTGGATCTCCTTCCACAAGCTTCTCACAACAGTTGGCAGGAATGTTGGCCCGTTCCTCCTGACAGAACTGGTGAAACTGGGCCATGGCACCCTCCCTCTCAGTTTTCAAATCCCGGTTAAAAACTCACTACTACTCCATTGCTTTCAATGCCAGCTGATTTATAGTTGATCATTTTACTTATGATCTGCAATGTTTTTATGTTTTCGTGTTGTACTTCATTGTCTGTGTTGCCTGTTGTTTGTTTGGTCAGCACTTTGGTGTGGACTTGTTCCTGTTGAAAGTGCTTTATAAATAAAATGGTATGGTATGTTTGGTGGTTGCCTTGCTCACGCATGCCTTTTCAGCTTTACACATAATTTTTCAATCGGATTGAGACTCGTGCAAGTCTTCAATTTTCTTATATGTTGGCTGATTTCTTTAAACTTTCCTATGATGTGACACAAGGAAGCAGTGTGTTTCAGGTGTTCCTTAAATGACATCCACAGGTGTGGCTCTAATGAACTCAGACGTTATCAATAAACCTCTCAGAAGCTTCCAAAGACATGACATCAAATATCCCAAATTGTTTAAAGGCCTAAGTAATCTTAGTGTATTTAAACTTTTAACTTTGAAGAAAGTAATAAAAATTTCCTTAAAACATTCTCAATCATTATTTTGGCATTTTGCAAAGAGAAAGATTTTGGTAAACTAAACCCATCACCCGACCACGGGACATTAGACACAAGGGCCAGAAGAAGAGGTAGAAGGGACAAAAAAGACAAACGTTGCAAATAATTTCACTTCAGGTCGTACTTGAACGGGTTATTTCTGACCTATGTATATAAATTTGATATAAACTAAACAGTTTTTTTGCATGAAAGGAAAAAAATGAAAAGATAATTTCTGGTAATTAAAAACAAGACAACACTTGGAATCTTGAATCATAAAATAAGTTGATTTCAAAAGATAAGTAAGCAAAGAAACACTCATCCAGTAAGAAACGGCAAAGGACATCAATGTTGGTCATGTTGTACCAAGGCATGTGAATATTTTGCACACCAAGGGACATTTATTCCTGTGAATTTACCAGCACTAATCAATCATGTCCACACTTCCATTTGTGGCATGCAGCTAAAAGGCAAACTCACTTTAGAAAACACAAAATGGCTACAACTCTCACTTTTATAAATCTATTGCTCAAATGTGGTGGTAGCTGAATCATTCACAACACATACTTTAAGTTCAGTACAAAAACAACAGAATGTGTGCAAAGATCCCTTTTCACAGGTTTATTAAACTCTTAGGACGTACTGTACAGCTAACAGGGAGATCATTTACATTAAATTGTAGAGCTACAACTGATCCACATAGTGTATCACACACACATGCACGCTGCATTTGGATTTTTATTGTGCTTTATGCAGGGTGGCATGAGGATAGGATTTACAGAAAGTAGTTCCTAGCAGCAGTTGCAGTAAGTGAGGTTGTGTAAAGTGTGAATGGGCAATAAGGCAGCTGGTTACACTACAGAGAGGACGTGATGAAACCCAAACCATGGATGGCACGAACACTAATGTGGGTCTGCTGGAGGTACGTGCAGGACAAGAGGTCTGTGGGGGGGGTCAGTGTTCAGTCACACCAAACTGAACATTTACATCAGCGAAAGCTTCAGTTTCCTCCCACAGACCAAAAACATGCATGTTAATCTGCCTTCAGGCCCAGGCCTGCCTTGCAGAAGAGATCTGATCGCAGTGGGATTTGCCTGGTTAAATAAAGGTCAATAAAAATGGTATTATACAGACCCACATTTTAAACTGCCATGCAAATACACAACAGGACACGAGCTAAAGTCACAAGAAGTCCATGCACTCCTGAGGTGGACATGGTCACAAAGATCAGAACTAAGGAACATGGACAGACTGCAACAGGATTCAAAGTTGATGAAAAACCCAGAACTGAACCTGCACGTGGTCCTGCTGCTGACATTTCTCACACGTTAGGAAGAGTCAGGAATTGATCTCCATCAGATACACAATATGATCAGAAGTAGACAAGTGGAGCCGTTTACCATATAGAACTAGAACTCAAGCAGCTAGCTTAGGTTAGCACAAAACGAAGACATTTCAGGTACAGTACAGATAAATGAAACCAGATGTTGCTGTAGGACGTGCTGACATGTAGACTTCGGGACTTGATGAAAATCCAGCTAGCTCTTCCAACTGACTAGTTACCAGTTTGTGAAAACATGATAAATTGTAATAATTAAATGTTGAAAATTATTGATTTAATACAGAGAAATGTTTCACAATTAAGTTACAGTAATATCTAAAGTGCCGAGATTAAACATAACTAATTTTGTCCACAATTCAAATACAGTAACGTTTAAAGTGCTGTAACAACAAAGAATTAAAGCCACTTGCATTTAAAGTGTAATGTCAAAGTTAAAATGTCAATTTTGCTGACAAAAAGAATTGCAGTTTTATTGACAGAAAAGGGCTCACAATTTATAAGAAGGTAAAAAGGTGGTTTCAAGACTTTTCTCTGGAACTGGTATGTACGGTACGTACCACTGCAGTGATTAGAATACGTACGTTGTTGTTGTTTGTTGTTCTTTCTGAGGGTTAAGAGTGCACTTTTACAGCACTGCAAAATAATTACAGTATTAATTATTACTCCCGCTGCAGCAGGACTCAAGAGAAATTACTTTTGTTCTTTACAATAAGAGTCTCAAGTCGAGCGCATGATGCCATGGGCAGTGGCTGAAGGCGGGGCCTTGGCGCTCTGATCCTGGCTTGCCAAAGCTGGCTCTTGGGACAAGGAACGTAACGTCTCTGGTGGGGACGAAGCCTGAGCTTGTGTGAGGTTGAGAGGTACCTACTAGATATAGATGGGTTCATCTCAACACATGGCATGGGCTCTGGAACCGATCTCCTTGAGAAGGGCCGGACTTTATTGTACTATGTAGTTGCCCATGGTGAGAGGTGCTGGGCTGGTGTGGGTCTACATTTCAGTGCCTGTGTGTTGGAGGTTTCCCCGATGGATGAGAGGGCAGTTTGCACCTTTGGGTGGGGGTGGACAGGCTCTGACAGTTGTTTGTGCCTTGCGTAGCACAAACGGCAGTTCAGAGTATATGGCCTTCTCTGAGTCCCTAACGGAGGTGCTGGAAGGTGCACCAGCTAGGGACTCCTTTATTCTGCTGGGGGACTTCAATGCCCACATGGGTAATGACAGTGTGACCTGGAGGGGCGTGATTGGGAGGAATGGCTTCTCTGATTTGAACTCGAGTGGTGTTCTGTTGTTGGACTTCTGTACTAGTCATAGTTTGTTCATCACAAACACCATGTTCGAACATAAGGGTGTCCATAAGCCCACTTCGCACCACTTGGGAACGTCTGGCAGGAGAACCCGTCAGAAAGATCTTCAACTCACACCTCCAAGGAAAGCTTTAACTACATCCCAGCTGGGCGGGGGACATTGAGACTGAAAGGACCATGTTCCGCGTTTCACTTGCTGATTTGAGCTATGGCTGCAAGGTTGTTGGTGCTTCTCGTGATGGCCATCCTCAAACTCAGTGGTGAAGACTCTGGGTTAGGGAGGCTGCCAAGCTGAAGGAGGAGTCCTATCAGGCCTTGTTGGATGATGGGACTCCAAAGGCAGCTGACGAGCACTGGAGGGCCAAGGGTCTGCACCCTTGGCTGTTTTTGAGGCAAAAGCTTGAATGTGGGAAGAGTTCGATGAGGCCTTGGATAAAGACTCTCGGTCGGCTCGGAGGAGATTATGACAAACCATCAGGTAGCTGAGGAGGGGACAACAGCTCTTTACTGTACTAACACTGTGTTCATTGAAGGTGGGGGGCTGTTGATCACAACCAGTGATGTCATTGGGAGGTGGAAGGAATACTTCTGAGACCTTCTCAATCACACCGGCACACCTTCCATGGAGGAAGCAGAGCCGGGGGACTTCGGGGTTGGTCTGTCCATAACTGTGACTGAAGTCGCCGAGGTAGTTAAATAACTCTGCGACAGCAGGGTTCTGGGGGTGGATGAGATTCACCCTGATTTCTTTAAGGCTCTGGATGTTGTGGGGCTGTCTTGGTTGACACACCTTTGCAATGTCGTGTGGACATAGGGGACAGTGCCACTGGATTGGCAGACTGAGGTGGTGGTTTCCCTCTTCAAAATGGGGGACCGGAGGGTGTGCTCCAATTACAGGGGCATCCCTCTCCTTAGCCTCCCTGGTAAGGTCTATTCAGGGGTGCTGGAGAAACGTGTCCAATTGTTGGTTGAACCTCAGATCCAGAAGGAACAATGCAGGTTCCAACCTGGCCGTGGAACACTGGATCAGCTCTTTACCCTCACTAGGGTCCTTGAGGAGTCATGGAAGTTTGCCCGTCCAGTCTACATGTGATTTGTGAACTTGGAAAAGACATTTGACCGTGTTCCTCGGGGTACATTGTGGACGGTGCTCTGTATGGGATTGGGGGCCTATTGTTACGGGCTTTTCAGTCCCTATACAAGCAGTGCAAGAGTTTGGTTTGCATTGCTGGTAGGAAGTCGGACCCCTTCATGGTGAGAGTTGGACTCTGCCAGGGCTGCTCATTGTCACAGATTCTGTTCAAAACTTTTATGGACAGAATTTCTCAGTGCAGCCAGGGGACAGAGGGAGCCTGGTCCAGTGGCCTCAGGAATTCATCTCTCTATTTTGTAGATGATGTGGTCCTGTTGGCATCATCGTGCCGTGATCTTCAGCTCTCACTGGAGTGGTTTGCGGTCGAGTGTGAAGTGGCTGGGATGAGAATCATCACCTCCAATTCTGAGGCCATGGTCCTCTGTTGGAAAGTGGGGACTGCTCTCTTCTGGTCGAGGGTGAGGTCCTATCTCAAGGGGAGAAGTTCAAGTATCACGGGGTTTAGCTCACGAGTGAGAGAAGAATGGAACATGAGATTGACAGATGGATTGGTGCAGTGTCTGCAATATTGCGGACTCTGTGCCGGTCTGTTGTGGTGAAGAGAGCTGAGCTGTAAAACAAAGCTCTCTGTTTACTGGTCAGTCTACATGCCTACCCTCACCTAAGGTCATGAACTCTGGGTAGTGATGAAAGAATGAGATCATGGATATAGGAGGTTGAAATGAGTTTCCTCTACAGGGTAGCTGGACTCTCCCTTAAGCCCGATGCAGAGCTCAGCGTCCTCCCTAGACGCCACACATGGCGCATTCTGTGCGCGCCTGTTCACCGGGTAGAGCTCTGCTTTCTTCTCACGTTCTCTGTGAGCAGCTGCACGCGGAGGGGGACTGAACTGAGGTCGCTGATTGGTCAGACACCGCGCATCGCGTACGCGGTCGTAAAATTGGAGCTTGGCGCGTTCGCGTGAACGTTCAAAGGGCTTGTGCAGCGGCGCACGCACGGCGCTCACACAGCGGGGCACCGCGCTCGCTCGAGCGCGGAGCTCTGCCCCAGCCTTTAGGGTGAGAAGTTCAGTTATCAGGAGAGACTCAGAGTAGAACCACTGCTCCTCCACATCAAGAGGAGACAGTTGAGGTGGTTCAGGCATCTGGTAAGGATGCTTCCTGGGCGCCTCCCTAGGGAGGTGCTTCAGGCATGTCCAACTGGGAGAAGACCCCGGGTAAAACCCAGGACACACTGGAGAGACTTTGTCTCTCGGTTGGCCTGAGAATGCCTTGTGGCCAGAAGAGCTGGAAGAGGTGGCTGTGGAATGAGATGTCTGGACCTCCTTGCTCAAGCTGCTGCTCCCGAGACCCGACTTGGAACAAGGAGAAGATGATGAATGGATGGATGGATGGATGGATGGATGGATGGAATAAGAGTTTCAAATACATGAACAAAGTGTTAACTTCTAAATACTCAAAGTTTCAGGCTGTACCACCCGTTTCACTGAATACTGTAAGCCTTTTTCATAAACTTCAATGTTTCTACGTTTTTTGACGTTAGCACTGGGTTTGAGACTCTTATTTTGAAGGATTAAACAGTGAGTGTGAGTTCCACTGCAGGGATTAGAATAAACTGCACCTCAGGTTGCTTCAGGGGAAGTATTGTTTGGTTGCAGTTAATCCAACTTCAAATAAAATTCATCCATCCATTATCTTTTACTCACTTCTTCATTTCCGGGTCCTGGGGGTCACTGGTGTCCATATCCAGCTATCACTGTGCAAGACGGGGGACCTGGACAGGTCTCCAGTCCATCACAGGGACACAGAGACAAATGAGACAAACGACCATTCTCTCTCTCACCGAGAGTCAATTTAGAGTTACCAATCAGACTAACATGCATGTTTTTGGTCTGTGGGAGGAAACCGAAGAAAACCCACACATGCACGGAGAGAACATGCAAACTCCACCCAGAAAGGCCCCCGGACCGGGATTTAATCCGACGACCTGCTCTCTGAGAGGCAGCAGCTCTACCAGCTGAGCCACCGTGTTGCCTGTCAAACATAATATTAATCTAGATTTAGGTTCAGGAGCACAGCAGGGTCCACTTTCCCCCTCACACTGAAACAATTTCCTGTAGATAAAATTGAGACGTCTTCCTGTCAACTCTTCACCTTTTCTGTTGATAAAAGTGCAACACATTTAGTCAGTACTGTAATATTTAAACTTGATCCTAATACGTTTACTTTAACCTTGAAACTAAAAGAAACCTTCCTCAATGTGTTTTCTTCAGAGTGGCTCTAAAACCTTGTCGTAGAAGTGAGTTGAAAAGGCAGAGCGATGTTTTCATGTCAGCTGGCTGCTGGTCGTCTTCCAGCACCGGCTGTGAGCACGACTGTGGACTCACCTCTGTCAAACAGTGCAGGGTTCAAAGGTCACATCCAGTCTCCTGCTAATGTAGCTCTTGTGTTTAGCTGAATGCTAGTGAACCCCCCTCCCCCATACAGCTGGCATCTGTTACACCCCCTGCTATTTCAGGAACAAGTTCAGTTTTTGCTCAATGTTGACAAAGGAATCGTCGCCCATGTAGTCGATCTGACCCGCTTCCCAGCGCTGCTTCCTCTCCAGTGAGGAAATCTTCAGAGATGGAGGAGGAGGCGAGGGCTGTGGTTGTTCCATCACGTCCTCATGAAGTTCATCCTGACAGAGACAGGGGGTGGGGGAGAGAGTAACAGTCATTTAGACTATTCCTTTAAAGGAAAGCTTTCTCTGTGAACGTCTCCCTCTGCTCCAGCAGCCTGTCAGCTGCACACATCTCAACAGACTGATAACAAAGCATTTGGCAACACTTCTAAAGGAACAACGAAAAGGTTGAATCGTGTCATCTGGTCCAGCTTCTTTAGTGAGAAACTTTTTATTCCCCATCCAGAGGACTTCGTCAGCCTCCGCTAAAGTACATTTCTTCTACTACACTTCTAAATTACAACTACTTCTGAAGTACATTTACAGATTTAAATAAAACAATTTAACTCAAGGAGTGCAGAAAAACTAAAGAAAAACTAAAGTGTTGAACTTTTCTTCCAATGAACTCCTTTTGTGTTCTTTAAGAACTCACAGTTTCCCTCAGTAGTGTGAAGGCTAATGAGATCAGTTCATTTTTCTTTTTGGCACGCAGCTTGTTCTGCAGTTTTTGTGCTATTTCAACAATTTATATATCAAAACAGCATTTTCTCATTGAAATGTCCCTCTTCACATCCTTCAAACCCTTTGGGCTATTTAAAACATTTCACTGCTCATTTCAGACAGTTTCTGCTTCCTTCAGCTCCTTTCAGCGGTTTTCAGCTGCTTTCAGCTTCTTTCTGCAAAATTAGGCTTTTTTTCTGCTTTTTCAGCTACCTTTTAGGTACCATAATTTCTGGACTATAAGCCGCTACTTTTTTTACAGGCTTTGACCACCACCGCGTATACAATGCTGCAGCTAATTTATGGATATTTTTATTAATTTTTTGACGGGCTAATGAGCTTCATGCTGCCAAAACATTTAGCCTCGTCACACCCGGGCACTCATATAGCTGCCTCGTCCTCGTGACTCAGGGAGACTACCTTTGTAAATAAAAGTGAACAAAATTATAATCTGACCAAGTAAATTACCAAACAAGTCACAGTGGACTAATAAAACTTGGTCTCATTGGTCCACTGACCTTCATTTCCTCACTCTTCCCATTCTCCCCTTCCCTCCCATTGTGCTCGCAGAGAGGGGCACAACAAAGTATTTGCAGCAACTCAAAATAAATGTGACTTGTGCATTTAAAATGGCACTCTGAGCTCATTGGGAGGCAGTGACCAGCAGTGAGAAATCATCCACCCAAACTGGTCGCATGCGCAGAGAAACTTTGGCTCCAGTCAGTCGGTGGAGCCCGACAGTGGAGCAGGGTCAAAAAAATCCACCATCACCAACGGGTTTCATGGGGCAACTGTGTCCTTCCTCCTGCGACGTCCTCCTTGCTCCTGTGCACTGTGCATGAGCAAGGAGGATGTCGCAGGAAGAAGATGAAGGTAGCCATTAATGACTTCCTGGTAGGCTACTGTAGTTTTTACTTATTTTTTAATGAGCCATATTACAGGCACTGTTCAGAAAAAACATTTAATGTACGTCCAAAAAAGCCAAGTCTGGTCCTCTGGACATTCAAAAAACAAAACTAAGCAAAAAAAACTGTAGAAACGTTTTGTCTTTCGTCCGAAAGACTTCTTCAGTCTGAGAAGCTGTGTTCAGCTCAGTCTGAACACAACAACATGGTTTCAGCTGTCATCAGCCAACTGGTTGATCCACTGTGAGAGGGTGCTATTTATAAGACTGAGCTGAACACAGCTTCTCAGACTGAGGAAGTCTTTCGGACGAAAGACGAAACATTTCTACAGTTTTTTTGTTTTGTTTTATTTTTTGAATGTCCAGAGGACCAGACTTGGCTTTTTTGGATTTTTCTACCTGGATTATTGAGCATGCATCAGGATATTTAATGTACGTATTTGTGTATGTTACCAGTAAGTATTTAATTACCGTAATTGCCAGTGTATAAGTTGCTACTTTTTTTCACATTTTGTACCCCACAGTTTCTATGCAGGAGTGTCTTATTTATGTAGAAAATTATGACTTCTTATATTTACCAAGCGTGGCGGTGCGTTCTGTAGCCCGAGAACTATGGTAAATGATTTTTTTTTTTTAATTGTGTAAATATCTAATGTTACAACGTAGATACTTGCGCATAAAGACACATGTGGCCTATACAGTATATGTACACTTTTAAAAAAAGAGTTTGTATTTTTTTTTTGGTGCATTCAAGTGTCCATAAATTATGGTAATTTAATGCTAATTTTAGACTTTTTTCTGCTATATCTTTTGCTAATATCTATAAGTTTTTAATAAAAATGGCCTTTTATACAGAAGGATGACTTTTTTTTTCTATTGTCAAGTTTTATGCTTTTTTCTGAGCAGGCTTTGAGACAATTATTGCACAACGCCCAAAAAGGCAAAGGCAAGAGATAATATTTTTGTTCATGCGTGTGTGTGTGTGTGTGTGTGTGTGTCTGTCCATCTCATCATAATATCCCACAAGCAAATGGACAGTTTTCAACTAAACTTTTAGGAAATTACTATTATTAGAAGCACAGCTGATTTGGAGCCAAAGCAAAAAACATACTCTGAGCACGATAACTTACACGAGATAAAGCATGATGTTATTTTCAAGATTTCACCACTTCAACATCATGAGATGATTTTAGTCCAGTGGTGCCTGATCCTGGTCCTCTCACCCATATTTTGTAATTGAACCACATCCAGTTTAAATACCCCAATAATTTAAAATAAATAAATAATTCTTCTGCGTGTGTTTCAGAAGTTCAAACCAAGCTGTGATCCCAGATTTCATTGCATCTACCTGAGGTAATGATAATTAAACTTGAGTTAATAATTTTTTTAAGGCTAGATAAACCTGAGCTACAGCTAATTAACTTATCTAAAGGTTCAATTAATTTGAGCTAACACTTAGTGTTTTTCTTAGTTCATATCTTAGATCTTATTACTGTTTTACATTTTATACTTCTGTTGGATCCAACTGGGACCCTGTGTACACAAATTCAATCCACCACATGTACAACATGTGGTGAATGAAGAATAAAGAACCTTGAATCCATCTTCACTCACTGTTCTCTCTGCCTGCCTGGAGGCAATTAGGGCATGGATGAATCAGAACTTTCTTCAATTAAACTGATCCAAGACCGAGGCCATACTGATTGGCACCCCTCACCAGGTACAAACATCTCCTATAACAAGACTTTCCTTTTCTGGACAAGACATCCCCCTCTCCACCTCTGTTACTAATCTTGGAATAAAAATGGACTCTCATCTTACATTTGAAAATCACATTAAGCATCTGTTTAAAACTTGCTTCTTCCATCTTCGAAACATCTCCAGACTTCGCCCATCTCTGACTTTTCCTGATGCTGAGAAACTCGTCCATGCTTTGTCTCCTCCAGGCTCGACTACTGCAACTCCCTGTTTATTGGAATCCCTGGCAAAAACCTTCAGAAACTTCAATATATTCAAAACAGTGCAGCAAGGATCTTGTTGAGAGTTCGTAAATTTGAACATATTACACCCATTCTCCATAACCTCCATTGGCTTCCTGTCACCTACAGAATTCAGTACAAAACTGCTCTCATTACACATCAATGCTTACACAGAACTTCACCTGACTATCTAAAGGACATTCTTGCACCATATTCATCCACCGGTCTCTACGATCACAGAACAGTAATTTACTTCACATTCCACAAACCAAATTGAGGACCATGGGAGACCGGGCATTCTGTGTGGCTGCCCCCCGCCCGTGGAACTCCCTCCCTGACGACCTGAGAGCTCCACAGTCACTGGTTGACTTTAAACAAGGCTTAAAGACTTTTCTTTTTAAGCAAGCCTATTCTGCCTCCACATGATTTTATCTTTGATCTTAGCTGATATCATTATTGATTTTACTTGATTTTATCACTTGTTTTATTTTATTTATTTTTTAAGCAAGCCTAATCTGCATCCACATGATTTTATCTTTGATCTTAGTCGATATTATTATTGATTTTATTTGATTTTATCACTTGTTTTATTTTGATCTTTGCTTTGTTACACTTTGTAGCACTTTGAGATTTTTATTAATGAAAAGTGCATTATAAATTGAATTCATTATTATTATTATTATTATTGAATCTTTGACTTAACTGAGCTAAGGCTACAGAACTTGAGCTAGTGCTACTTAAATGAGGTAAAGCTTATTAAACTGAGCTAATGCCAATTCCTCACAGTGCAGTACTCTGAAATACTGGTTATTGATGCACTTAGTCCACATTTGTATCTTTAGATTACACTCAACGACTCAGACACCAACTTTTATTTGAAAGAAAATCTGTAGCTTAAACTTATTTCCACTAATTCTCAAACTGCCAAAATCTAACTTTAGTGCCAAAGTATCAACTTCAGTTATAAATATTTAACTTAGAAAATAAAAAAGGAAAGTTTGAGCAAGTGGAAAATCTTTTCTTGCCTGTGTAAACCTGTTGGTATGACTCAGCTGCTAACAGCTTTACTGGCACTGAAACCATTTCACTACAGTGCACATTATTTCATCCTGTACTGAAACTTCCCATTACTGTTGCATGCAAGTGCTTTGGCAATAAACTGGCTTCACTATGGGGGGGGGGGGGGTATAGGATAACATGTAGACATGCACCATTCTGAATCAATTTTGTAAAGGTCCAAATTTACTGGATGTTTTGGATGAAAGCTGTTAACATTGTGCACTGAACATTTTTGATTTTATTGATCTTTACTTATACACGTAGTCATTGAGTCACAAGGACTCATTTTCAAGACAGACCTGTTTGGGAACAGATGGTGGCGGTTAAAGGCCTTGCTAAAGGGCCCATAGTGCGGCAAATAACATTTTGATGTTGTCGGTCCGGGGAGTTGAACCAGCAACCTTCCAATCACAGGCCCACCTTCTCTAACCTCTGCGCCACCATGATGACTGGTGGCATAACATAAAAAGCAGAACTGTAAAGTGTGGAGGTGCAACGCCGGGACCATTTACGGTGTGAACAGACAAATCAAGTAAGCTTCTATGAAATTAGAGGCAAAGATTTAGGTTAATAAGAGCCATGATATCTGAAAGCTATGTACACAATTTCACTTGGAGGAAAAATAAGAGATGAGCTGGTGGTAGGGATTAATGACGGGATTATTTGGTTATTATTATACATTAATAAACTCAGAGCAAGATAGTTAGTTCCAGATGAAGCTCTGATTCAAGAATTAGTGTTCCCATAAATCCCAGTACTGTACTGATGAATGCAGCCTCACTCCCAGTACAAATCAACAAGTGGAGATAAAGTCCTGATGCTGCTCAATAATCCAGGAGGATCAATCTAACAAGGTTGAGTCCTGGACAAATCAGTTTTTTTAAACTTTAGTTGTGTTGTTCCTTAATAGCCTATATGCCACGGACTTCCGTTCCAGCTCTTCCGCATTCATTACACATGCGGCGCACTTCCGGTTTGCAGTCAACACGGTGTTAGCGATGGCGTTCTTC